>LUCM01011606.1:236713-254558 GCA_008360955.1 Fasciolopsis buskii | reverse complement strand
GAATTACTCGCCGGGATTCAGAATATCGTGGGATAATCTTGCGTGCATTTTGACCCACGAATTGTTTACTTCGACCGTTTATTAGTCTGATTGTGACATCCAAATATCTCCGATTCGAAATGAATTAATGGTATCATTTTCACCCGAACCATTTCGCATCCAATCAAAATGGGAACGAGACTGTTTGTTTGTTTGTTTGTTCCGGTGATACATTCGGGTAGATTAAAGTGCATCACAGATACCTCGACCAGATGAATGTGAAACGAGCAACGAGTTGAATACTTCATTGCAGGATGTCGACTGATTCACTTATTCCGATCATTTGAACGCATTCTCGATTTTGTCCCAGAGTGTTGATTCCCGTGTCTTGATCGCATTAGGGAAGAAATTTCGCGAATATGATATTTTCAACTATCTGCAAAATGTGATTTCTTCTGAAGATTTTGATACGGATGAAGTCGATGTCTTCGCTTCAACTGATCTGGGTGGAACTTTTTGTTTTCCTCTTTCACTGTTTGAAACATTTCATTTCAGTTTACGTGTTTTGTGTTGGTCATCTGGTTTGGCACATTTTGGATGAATTTATTCACGCCATGTGATACTCAACTGGTTGGAAATGGTCCTTTGTTTGTTTGTCGCATTTAGTTTCATATACACTGCATTCTGTATTTCACACAGTTCATTCAGGCTCTTGACCGAATTTTTCAGCCATTTTTGTGTCACTGTGTACAAGTTTTATCTTGTTTACTTTTTTCGTTCTACATTTCTATTGCACCAATAATGCTGACAAGGAGTACAAGTAGACACGTGTTTATTTAATCGTCAATAGTGAATTGATTAGATGTCGGATTTTGTGGACAATGATTCACGTTACGGTTTAGGTGTGAACTGCACCACTTCCTTTCCGAACAAATGAAAACAGTTTGAATTGTGATATAAAGATTGAGACAATCGGCTGTTTTCTGGTCGCCCAATATCCATCCCATCTCATAATATATTTTGTTGACACGCTTAAAGTATAAGTGTAATGGTGAAGTAATTTCGCGTGAGATTAATGTGGAATCGAATGAGCTCGGTTCGGTTTTGTGGTTAGCCGCCAAATATCACTTGGCCAAATACCTGCAGCCCAATTTGCCTAGTGAATCTTATCAGCCCTGGTTTTTCCATTTTTGGGATCATGCAAGCTTCCACGATAAATTTGTCTGTTCGAGCAGAGGACAATTTAGATAGAATTGTTCGCTTGGTTTGATTGTCTTTAATTTGTGCAAACTGGGTCAAATATGGCGACAGGTCCTTCTAGGTAGAACCCCTGAACCGCGGGAAATAGATGTATTTTAATTCCGAAATGTGCATAAAAGATCCCACTTCGACAACCGATTATCACAAAACGAACGCAACGTCCTTCACTTGTTCCATCCCTCGTACGTGGTCTGGTTGTCATGCTGATGTTTGGATTGCTCTGAAACTGTGAGCTGAGCGTGGACTGTTAGACTGGATGTTAATGAACAATTATTTGTGCTCAGTTCCGTTGGATGGTCCTGTACGCATTAGTAATACTCAACTGAATCATCATTGACCACTCATTGTTTTTACTTGTCCTTCAATCGGTCACCGCTCTTCCTATTTCTGACACTGCTTTTATAATGACGTATCTGGATTACTTCGAATTACTTGTCCAACGAAGGCTGTCTTCGCCCAATGACGATTGGATCTTTGAATTTTGCCATTTAACATAGGGTGAACGACACATGGGAGGCCCGGTTTCTGTCCCGCCATTCAGGCCTGCACAAGGATGATTTTTCATCCAAGTGTGTTGCGATCACATACTATGTCTGAAAAACACCAGTTTTTGTCCTCAAAAGCCATTTAGACTCACTTCGAGCCGTTCCTCGATTGTCACAGCCTTGTGAACAGATTGGCCACGCTGTCACTGGCCTCGATGACGTGGATAACTGGATGATTATTGGTCATTTTGGTCCACCTATTCGGACTCAGATTGCACTTTCGTCATGGTTCTTTGAATTTGAACTTATTCTGTGATTACACTATATTCACCGTTTTCCATTCACTTGGAAGATTTCAACCAACGAAATTTTCAGGCTTCTCCTAAACCATCGTGAAAAGTCAACCAAGTTATCTGCTCAGCTACAATTGCCTCACAGAACCCCGAGCATCCTCAACCTGGGAGGCAGTGGATATTGCGGATGCCCCGTGCAAGCTATACAATGGTAGATATCGCTAAAAACACGAACATCTTTCCTTCTCGTTTTCAATGCTGCTTTGGACTCAGTCCGACATTCAACTCCGTAACGTCAACTATCACAAGTGCACTCTTCATAGAATACTCATGATTCGACTGCTGTCGCGCCTACTCGAATTTTGATCAATAACCGGATGTCAATCTGACACCACACATCTCTCAAATTGCCAAATTTCAGACGAATCTCTTACCTACAAAACTTATCGTAACTGTTAAGCTCATTAAGTGCGGCGGGAAACTATTTCCATAGACAGTGACAATTCATCCGACATATGTCCATCAACTAATATGCACGTACCGAAGACATTAAACCTAGTTGAGTTACCCAGACCTTGTGACTTGAAATGGTTGACCTGCAATCTTCACTGTCTTCGAAACGGCAACCATACATCATTTCGTCGTTTTCAGCCTTTTAAACAGCAAGGCTGCTACCTCACCTGCCGCTGCGCCTTTTATCCCCAGGGTTACATTTCTCCATAAACGGGAACAGGGAGTGGATGTACATTTAAAAATGGGATCTATGAATTATAAGTTCTCAAGCAAGACCGAAGTGAAAGTATTAACCGTGTAACGCACTCTTTCAATCATTCCTGCATTCACTTGGAAAATGACAGCGCAGTTGCTATTGTTCACGGTTCACTTTCACATCCTTCATTGTCTACAGCCACCTAGTTGACGAGTCTTTTGGATCCCATCCACGAGGGCGTGAGACACCGATATTTAGTAAAAGTTCCGCTGTTTTGCCATAGGCAATGAGTAAGCCAACCAACGTAGTCTACTAGGTTTCATACGCTAAAATAAGGTATTCTCAGAACTCGGCACCAATACTAGAGGTCCTGCCTCAAAAATCACTTCACCCGGCGTACTCCATCCAGTCCTAGCGATACTACGTCCAAGTGGTTAAAATGTCCGGCAAGCATACTACATATCTCGCAACCATACAAACGAACTGATAGCGAATGTGCGTGCTACAGTACAGCACGACATTTTCGAACTTCAGTGAAATATCAAGCCGACACCACAAGAGCTTCAGTCCAGCGCAAGCTGCTCGAAAATTTGATATACCCTTGTTTATCTCCACTGACAAGCTACCATCGGCTACTAAGATAAGTGAAACAGTCCACTTTGAAAGTGTAATGCACGTCCCGAACCGATCTACAGAGCTCGATAGTTTACCTAGTGCGCGTTGTGTATGGTCCACGGATTCGAAAAGGCACACAACATCATCTGCGTAATCTAGATCACATGGTTTCTTACAGTTTGCTATTTCGACTCCTGCATCATGAAAACCTCCTAACTAATCGTCTATCACCTCGTCCATGTAAAAGTTGCACAGGAATGGAGAAATGGGACACCCGTGTCGAAAGCCGCTAGTCGCTTTGGATGAACTTGATAGTTCACCGAATACCCTTACGCAACCACAGACGTACAGCAACAATGCTGGCAACGGATTTTCGAACTTCGCCGGCATACCCTTCCAGTAGACAGCATGAATAGTGCTGTCGGATCCATTCAGTCGGATGCGCCTTTCAAGTCCCGACAGACCACGATCGTAGAGTGAACATGTATGGCGCGTTTCGAGTAACTGCCGAACGGTGCATATCTGGTCGATGCAACCTCGACCTGGCCAAAATCTGGTCTGCTGTTCGCTGATTTTACACTCATGAATCGGTGTGAAGCGATGCAGCGCCTTTGTAAGTATCAGAATTAAATTAATACCCTGAGGATTGCTACACTCACTTGGCTTGCCCTTCTTGAAAATGAGTACAGTCAGTAATTTATCCTACGATAACAATACATTCCTCGTTCGAGCTATCACTGAACAAAACGGTGGCCAATTTCATCAGAGTTTCTCCACTCAGTCTGAAAAGAAGTGGGGTGTTTTTTCGGGACCGGCTGCTTTCAGAAAGATCGATACTCCACTGTACCTTCCACATTGGGGAGGTTGACAGATCTGTTCCCTATGATTGGAGCTACAGACGTCAGAACTAAACAATGTTTAGCGTGCGTGCCAAGCTAAACTTGATCTTGAAATGTTTTTGACCAACGGTCCAGTCTATTCCTGTCTACCATGATTGAGTCTTCAGCCCTTATCGCACACTGAATTCACTAACCGAACGTTCGCCACCCAACGCGTTCGTATAAGCCTAAACAAAATCTTTGACTGTCCTGAAGCGGATTGCCACTCTCATTCCCTTCAGCTACCTTAACCCAACCAATTTTCGCTGGTCATTTCTTTAAGACTTATGGTCAACTGCGCTGCATCAATACCGACTGCATCTTATTCATTTCCTTGCAGTTAGGCGAGCTGGTGCTGTTTGCATCCGATTAGAATTTAGCGGACGCTTGCGAGCATTCCAATGTTTTGAATTGAACGCCAATCTCAGGGACCACAGGCGAAATCTGCCTTGCCAAAGTGCATAGCACTGCATTAATTTGAATCCCACCGATCGATCTACATTGCTACATGGTCGAAATTCTCTTCAGTCCCATCTCGACCAAGTTTGTGCTGCATTAGATGTTTTGGCGAACAGCCGAATCAGACAAAACGTCCGACAGCGCAAATCGCGCGTTTGTGGCCTTGCGTCGGATGGCCGTTGACTTGGCCAGCAAAAATACGCATTAAAACTAACGCATGGTACCCGATTCGACCGTACGAATGGTGCCAGTACAGATAACAGTTCTACAGAAACCGCGCTAACTGTAGGCGCTAACTGCGATTGGTCATATCTGACCTCAGTGAACTGTCGGTTAGAGCGCCATTATCGCAGTGCGACGCGAAACTGTGTCGGAATTCAACTAGATAGGCGCAATAGGTTATTTTTCTGCTTCACATTTGGAGAAGTCTGTTCCTCGTTGTCTGTTTCGCTGTGCCAGGCAAGGACGCATTCGCCACTAAAAACAGTGCTCGGATGCACTGCATTTCATCCAACTTATATGCCAAAATTAAAGTCAACCTGCTCGATCAATAATGTTCAGGGCGTCTGTTCTTCCGAACAAAGGTGACGAGGTCACCCTAACACTCGTCTTTCTCCATGTCAGTGCTGCAGTCTGTTGGAGCGTATGCTGAGATAACAAATAAACTGTGCTTAACACTGCTATCCTTTCGGAGGCCGACTGATCCTTGCAGTCTCATGGCACACAAATGACTGTTAACCGGAATCCAGTCTAAGAGGGCCGCTCAAGCCGCGTTGACCCACAGCTTGAGCTGCTTCGCCTCCTGAAGTGCGAAGAAAATATCTTGACGAGACATTTGGTGCAGTTGGTTGAATTATTCTGCTCAAATCCTTAATGAGTGTTTCACTCACGCAGGACACATCAATCAAAAGTGAGTCCACTGTCAGAGCCAAACACGCCTATTGGCCAGCCTGCATTAGAGTGCGCACATTGAATGAACCGAGATTCAGAGTCTGACGAGGCTTGAGAAAATGTGAGCTAGCAGACTGAAAACCACCTACTACACTATTTGACAATAAACCGTTGCGATTGTGGTGTTTTACCAGTGGGGACACTAAGGGGAGACAGAGGGCGTGAGGAGATTGGGTTGGAGACAGACTGACCGGCAGCGAACAAGTAATTAACCGGACTTCGGATAATCAGAACTTGCCATATGTAAAACCATATATCGCGTGGTTTGCAAACTGACCTTCCTCGGCTAATTTTAGCTGCTCAAATCCATCACCGACAGTTTCGTGATACTGACGAATGCGTGACCCACTAATGCAAGCAATAAATTCGCTTTGCCAGGTACGCAAATAAGACTGAATGAGTTTTCAATTGCTTTGGAGGAATCATTCAAAGAGCCAAATAAATTATTTGCAGAGCATTTGTAACTAGAATCCGGTGATAGGACGCTGCATCTTTTAATATCTTGCAAGGTTAACCGAACTAAGCAATAATTTGCGTGTCTTAAAATCGATTTACCCTCGTGGATCGGTCTCCCCCGGTTCATGCTCTGGCTCTCTTTGTTTCCGTCTCCAATTTTGTTTTTTTTCGCAGGCATTGTTCTAAACCAAACCTGACAAAACGGAAGTAAATGGCAGTCTGTGAAATGTTTTGACCTGCAGCCTATTTGGCGTTTGCAGCTTTCTTCTACGTCTCTTCGCGTTTGTCACAGTTCGATTCTTATTGACTGAGTTGACACAGGGAATATCAAGAAACACTTTAAATGGATTGAAATTTTTTTTGTATTTTATGGTCGTTTACCCAGAAGAATTACGGAATTTTCACCGGGGAACGACAGACACGCCATCTTCTTAGAATGTGAAATGGTGCAAAATGGTTAGCGTCAAGGCAAGCTGAAAAATACAGTTATGACGTTCGGAGCAGGTGACAATAATTCAAGACTGCCTGGGTGTTGTGCCATGCGTCACCTAACTGTGAAGCTGCAGTATTTTCGGAAGACAGAACTGACTCTCTAACGCCTGCATCATCAGATGAATGATGCGCGCGACTGGAATCCGGTCAACCGGAACCCGGAGAGAATGCTTGGAATCGGCTACTTACGCTAGTCCGCGAACAAAGTAAAATTAGTCTAACTTTACTGACGTGTTCAGAGGTGAGCAAAGACATTGCTCGAGCTGAAGACCAGAAACAGAACAATGTACCCAGTGGGGTCAAGGAGTTTCGATCTAAATGGATGTATACGGGTTGTCCATTTCCGATCAGTAAAGGGTAAACGTTTTTGCCGTCCAGAACCCATCTGGTTACTCTTGCACGACTAAGCAAAAACGGATGTTTTAACCAGACTCAAAGTGACTAGAGTTAGTGCCACTGATATTTTGGTTGCACAACAGCAAACAACTAGTAATTTTGGATATTTTTGTGAAAAATGCGGAGGTCGCTTTTAGAAAATGATTGATTCGGGTGGATATGACGTGATCCGCAAAGTGTACGGGGTAATGATTGAATCATTATGATAAGTTCTCGTGTATAAGCGAATTGCCGTCCAAGCATTTCGGCCTAACTTCATTTCATGGGTGTATATAAACACTAAAAATATAGACAGCAATAAGTTACTCAAATTGAACAAAATAATTTTGTTCATTACAGATAACGGTGCGAGATGAGTTTATCTATCTTCTACTTCCTTTTCTAATGGAACAACCATGCACATCATTTTTCAGGAAGGGGGCCGTGCCCAACATAGGGCTGCCAAGTGCGGAAGTTGACCGTCGGTGGGAGGAATCGAACCGGCGACCTTCACGTCCGAACTCCACGACCTTATCCGCTTGCCCATCGCCGGCCTCTATTTCAGCAAAGCAACATAACACGGAAACTTGAAAAAAAGACAAATTGAACTGTTTGCATTCGGGGAAGCGAATTTCACCCTCGTGTGCTCCAGGACTCGTCTCTCTATCTCTGATATCGTATATATATATACATTTCCAAAAGTTAAACGATCTTTTTCTACATGGATTTTGAATGATTTAAGGTTTTTGACACGTAATTTCTAGAAATCTGATAGAATTTACTGGAGCCTAATTGTCTTTCCACTTTCTGGAAGAGTATTCACAATAACTCGGAGGAACTTTTTGCCCTTTCATTTCCGGCCGATTCAGAATTCGGATCGCTTCACCAAGTGTGCACAATTCGATTTCCCAATTCAGACACCCAGACTATATTATTTACTCTAGCACTGACCTGAAAAATAAAAACATTCCCGTATGTGCACAACTTTTAATTTGTTTCGGCTCTTTCCAAGCCCTTAAACTAAGTGACGGTAATATACTGGGACCAGAAGAACGTTTGTCGGCTGTTTTATTCAACCGTTTTCCCCGGGGAATTCTAAAGTTGGTTTGCTCATTTCCGGTAGAAACATAGAGCACCAGTTTGACTAAAATATTGCTTGCTAACGAAACGAAAATTCTGCAATGATTCGAAGATGGCATGATATTGGGGTACACGCACACCACAAATTTGGTGACACAGTTCCACAGAACTGGGTGATAAATTGTCAGGCCTCCAAACATCAATCGATCATCTTTGGTCACATTTCTTATTGGATTTAGGCTAATGGTAAATCAAAAATGATCAACTTTACCGAATACGTTGGATGCCTACTGGTTGCCTACTGTGATTTTTCAGTTTTATTCCAAGATCACTTGGGTTTCATAAGCCATCCTTACTTGGATTGGCATCATCATGGCTCACTGACTACTTGCGCAGACTTACCAGGAACACAAGACGTTTGAGTAACCCGAAAAATGTTCGACCATCTATTCAGTGTTCGTCAAGGACTTATTCGCTTTTTTCTTTTCATCTACCTAGATCATTTTAGCTTCTCTCTTTTGGTAACCTAGTAACGTGCTATCACGTATTGACTGCGGGAATTCTATGCGGGGTATGTTTAAATCTTGACAATACGTCGAGATTTTCAGAACAGAGTGATCTTCTCTAACCTGTCACTTGTTCTGAAGATATCTTCACCCCGACTTGTTCTGGTCTTCTCTACTTTAATTTTATCCTTCGTGTCATTCATGATCGCAGAACTAACCCCATAAATGAGCACCCTGTATCATTATGCTGTCCTTCATTTACGAGTTGTCTCATTTTGTCTACAGCACGTCTAAACCGTGACATTTTTTAGCAGCAACTTGCATTGTGTTGACTTGATAGTTTTTCACTAATCGTGGTATTGCGCTATTAGTCGCAAAATGTTTTGATGCGGAAACGTGAGTGTGACGCGTCCGAGAGTGCAAAGCCATAAAGTCTAGACAACTTTCAGAGTAAACGATCCTCATTTGCCAAGTTTTAGAAATTAAGTAAAGCTAACATGCAATTCCGAATATTTTGACAGACGGCCGTTTGGAAAACGAAGCAACCGGAACTCATTACCTCAGCCCTTTACTTGTTTTAATCTAAGCACTCATCCAATTCGCCAACGTAGGAACATGGACATTTTACACTGGTGATCACGTTTGCCAAATCAATCAAGGGAGAAAATGTTCCCCTAACGGAAGCAAACAGGCAGTATAATTCATTGTCATCACCAATATCATCATCACCATCATCATCACCATTTTCGTTCAGCGTTAAACAGCAAGACAAGCCTCGCTGACCGCTGCCTTTCCCCAGAGTTACGTTTCTATAGGAAGAGTGAATATCCAAGGGGAACCGGGAGTGGATCTACACAGGCTGGAAAAGATAAGAAAGTTGCTTGTCACAATTTTCCTGTTCGGCTCCTAAATCCTGGAAATCTCCTAAAGCATCTTCCATCCACTCGTCTATGACGAATTGGAACATTAAGAGAGGGACGGGACACCCTAGCCGATCACCGCTAATCGTTTCGAATGAACTTGATAGTTCACCGTATACCCTCAAACGACGGTGTACATGCGAACATAATGTTCCTAACAGGTTCACGAACTTCGTTGGCATATCCTTCCGATGGAGGACACTGTGGAGAGCAAGTTAGTTGGATTTCCTCATTATGCTCCACAAATTGAAAGTAAAACAGGGATAAATTAATAGAATTAAGTGATTTGAACATTCAATAAAGAGTTTGTTTAGCAAATCGATTTAGGTCGTTTAAAATTGCTGACCGTGATTAGTTTGCGTTGCTGACTTTTTCGAATGATAATTACACCTTTTCAAACCAGATTGTCAGTCGCAGTTATTTCGCCAACTGAATGGGCTTTGAAATCGCATCTGCACATCACTTCGCGTTTTCCAAAATGACCGCGAATCGTCAGAAACAAAAGCTTGACCCTGCTTCGAAATCCCATTGAAAGACAATCCAATTTTGATGAAACATTTCGTGAAAAAATATCCCATTCCGATCAGTTTTGGAAATCACATGCGATGCCTGAAAATATGTCAACAACTCCGTCACATTTAGCTGATCGCCGCTTGAATGGAGTATCTGGTCATCAAACTGTAGCATGGATAATCGATAATGATTGACCTCGAATAAATCCGTACCGGGGATTGGCAGTAATATCTTTATTGCTACTGAGTAGCAATGAGCTATTGACGTGACTATCTAACCATAGAGTTAAGCCGAACAAAAATGATCCGTTGAAGGATGGTGTAAAAACACACATATATATATACATACATGTATAACAATAGGTTAGTAAATAATATTCTTTCCCACAGCTCAGGTTCCAAAGGATGGCATTGGTTTGTTCGCTGAACTGGGGCACTGTGAAGTCGCCTCAGTTGGTGATGAAACGTTTGCAATCAAATTGCCCAGCTCAGCGAATAAACCATTACTAAATATATATATATATATATATGTATGCATATATCCGCAAGACCAAGTATAACGATGGACAAAAAGCGTGGGACAGGAAACGTGTAAAAGATAAGGGTTTGTGGTTTACACAAAGCTTTTTAGAACCTAGAAGTTGTTCGAGTACATCAAGGGTGTTGGTCCGGTCGGATGTGAATCGGACAAGGTAAGCAAAAGTTGAGTAACACACAAAGTAAACTTATTTAGATGAGTCGATGTGTGTGTGTGTGTGTGCGTGTGCGTGTGCGTGTGTGCATGGTCGGCGTTGACAAACAAAAAATACATGTGGTAATGTCCTTCCGTAGTGAGTGGTGTGAGTCAGTACTTACTCTATTCGATAATTGAAGCTCGCTCAGATTTATGTCGATAATCTACTCGCATAGGATGTGCAGTATTAGTGTGTCCAAGTGCGAACCAAACACTGGAAAGCAATTTATGTTTTCGGGCATTGTCCTAGGGTGATCTATTTAGTAGAATAATTTGCTCTCTTCAACAGAGAAAGAAACAACGTGCTCGGACCGGTAAACATTGTCCATTTTCTAATTCCTAGCCAACTTTTAGACCGTTGCCATACCACGTTAGAGCCTTTTGGATTGAAATCAGGAAAGTATTTAGGAACACTAGTGCACCTGTTGCCTTTCGGGACAGAGAAGTCAACATCTGAACGATTGCAAGGATTGAGAAATCCATTGTGAAATTTCGGGGACAGCTAACAAGATCATACATTTCGAACTAAACAACAGCACCAAAATGTCTGGACACGAGAATGGGACAGGCCGATAGCCAAGTGATCCGGATACTTTGCGCTCAAACAAGGGTTGTTAGTTGACATAGATAAGAATTTTATGTCTGGAATAAAATTGGGGAATGCGTTGGACCTTTAAAAACACTTTGAGTGGACACAAAAAGGAGGAGTTTTGAAGAAAAAAAGACCAGAAGACGTTTAAGTCAAACTTTGTACGTTGTACACCGCTGTCGGTTTGGTCAATAATCTCGTAAAAACGTGCTTGTCGAGGGTTAAATAGCATGATTCCTACGAAATACGAAACGTTCCTTTAGAGGTATACAGCTCATCACTCTTCTCCCTATGTCCATGTGGACAGGAAACAAAACGGAATTTCTGGTTAAAAACGCTAGAGATATAACTAATTCAAAATAAATATTGATTGTTTTTTTCATTTGCGCTGTCTGAATCAACCAACAGCGACGGACACGATTCACGATGAAAATCGGTCTCCTGTCACAGAGTGTGAAACGTCATCCCCTAGATTTGGTGGTACACCTTTCGGTGTTGTCAACAGTTGAGAATGAAAAATAAATTTTGCTTTTGTGTAAACTATTGATGTGAAAGTACTAGAGGACGATAAATAGCGATGGACAAATAAATGGTAAATGAAACTTCCGCTGCTAACAGTAGTGTTGCTAATAATACTAGCAGTAATAGTACCAACAGTAGTGGTGCTAGCATTAGTATTAATGCTGGTATTGGTATTGTTAGTGGCATTAGCATTAGCAGGTTAGTAGCAGTAGTATTGGTAGTAGTGCTGGTATCGGCATTAGTATTAGTATTAGTATTAGTATTAGTATTAGTATTAGTATTAATATTAGTAGTATTGGTAGCAGTGGTAGCTGCAGTATTTTTCGTGACAATAGCACTGGCGATGCTAAGAATAGCAGTAGTAATGGTGGTGATCATGGTAGTAGAAGTGATAACGGAAACCGTAAAAATATTGGCATCAGAGTTTTATGACGCTTTAATTGTAGGTTGGAATTTCTTCGTCGCTCTATTAAACACCAAAATGTTTGGCTAAAAAAGCATTTTCTAGTTTCATTTTGACTTAGAAACCAGTTTAATATTGTTCTGTCAGTGCAGCGTATTGGAGTAAACAAGCTAGGGAGTGCTAACGCAGCACAGTTCCCAAGACAATTGCGGTCAGATTAGAAGAACTAATGAAAGAAAGATCAACAACCAGTGCACGAGTTCAACCAATCCTAGTGCATGCAAATGGCCAGTAAAATCGATTTTCACTTCAATCGGGAAACGGCTTGTTGTGGGAAGAAAAATTCTTTCAGACTGGAAATATGATTTTTGGCCATAGACTGAGCTTGACAAACATTAGGTTCGAAGTTGGACCCCTTTTTATTTCCTTGTAAGGCCTAAGAAATAAATTTGTCTATGGCATAAATTTTATTGCTACTTTGTTCAGAATAAAATGTTCTCATTGAGGCTGATTGGGCTGTTGATTACCTAGGCTTTTGTGTCCCACAAACATGTCATGTCGTACATTATTCTTTATCGCACTCTTTCTTTCATCTTGCCGCGTTCTGTCTCACGCCGAATTCCTAATGTCACTCCGAATTCGTGCTATTCTCAACGATGCTTACATAAGATCCCACGTGATGCCTACTCGGCGACAATGACGATGAAGTTTGGCGTCTGCCACAGACACGGTTGTTGGCTCTTATGATGTTCTCATTAACGAAATTGGTAGCCACATGGTGATCATTTCATCAGCGATCAAAGTGACAACGTCACTGCAAACATCTGAGCCAATGATCAGATATTTAGGCCCAAGTTCAATGACTGCCAAGCCACTGCCCAACTGAGACCAACTTTCTAAACAGTCCAGGCCAGTGTCACACCTTTAACGATCAAGTCTGTTTTGAGGCCGAAAGATGCTTTTTAGCATACCTGTTCACTTCTACCCACTGACAACATCGAATCGGACGATAATGGGGTCGGTTAACTCAAGCTCGACTACTGGAACTGAATGGATATGAGAGATTAAAAATAATAGTAGCTAAATAACAGCGCATACTGTCATTGTCGTTTAAACCAATTTAACTGTTAGTGGTTAACTCATTCGCCGAAAGGAAGTCGTGCACTACCGGGGATGATTGAATCTAATTTTGTTTACAGCGTTTAGGACAAAACAAATTGTAATTGGTAATCGAAATCAATCAATACTGACTTACTTGGCAATCGAAACAATCTGTTTGTTCTACCAAATTGTCCAAATACAATACCATTTCCATATTGACAGTCGTATTCATTCGATTCTCAAATACCGTGTATGTGTAACAGTTGTGAAAAACACGATCTTCAGTTTTTTCCCAAAATCCACTTTTTGTGCATTCGGTCCCACGTGTGAGAGATCCACTTTTGTACAGAATCGAACAACGTTTCACAATATCGCTCAACGAATGACCCAATTCATCCCGGTTAACTGTGTGCGGTAAATTTGACAAATAGGCCGCAAATGTCCACAACATGGTCATATGTTTTCTTGTTTCACTTTTCAGTTGGAAAATCATACGTTTCAAATTTTCGAAATACATATCAACCGGGACCACGCCAGCGGCTTTCAGTTTTCGTATATCTCGTGTGGTAAACGGGCGCAAATTGCACAATGTCACTGATGGGAATGGTCTTGGAGAATCGGACAATTTTTTCGGTTGATGAATCACGTCAAATTCCAAATACTGATTGATGATAAATGTGAGACACGTTATGCAACCGACAAAAAAGACAACCACAAACACAACCCAAAGTATGCGTCTTTTTGAATCGCGTGTGTTCACTATTCGTGGCACACCACGTAATGAGGTGGTTTCGCAGAACTGCCGAAATTGTCCTCGAATTTGGGCAAGCAATGGTTGCATATCCGTGTCCGTTTTGTCCTCAGCGCCGGTTTTCGAGTCTTCCAACGTTCCCGCATCGCTGAGGAGTAAATGATTCGCATAAGCCAATTGAGCATTGTTTACGGCCGGGTTAGAATGTTTCTCGGAATACATGTGTACATCTTGACTTGTATCTGTGCAGTTTGATTCTGTGGGTTTATTCTTTGTGTTGGTCAGGAGAATTTCCGTGTGATCGTTGCCTGCACTCGAGGCAGTTAGGAGGTAGTCCGGTTGACTTGCTGTTTCTCTGTTCCCGGTGTTTTTCTCCTCGGACCAGTCCTCAGTTGGCCGTTTACGGACCATGATCGGGAAGCAAACATGAACCTGCAACGAAGAAGGAGGGAGAAGAGGCTGATGAAGCGACGATGCGGCTTTCCTTTATAGTACGATCGTGTATATCGCGCAAAGCTTTAAGCATGAATATTACGGCAAACTATAGTGTACAGGTCAACTAGGAAACCAGAATACGTGCACTGTCCGTTACACCAATCACAAATGAAGTTTAATCCGGTCTTGCATTAAATTAATGCAACTGGTTTACAAATTCTGCCTGTATTTTTTGATCTACTTTAGAGTTTATGTGCAGATCGTGCCCAAAAAGTGTACTGGACTGGGTATGGATAAAAGGAAACTTTCACTGGTGAACAGGGACTGAGTGGGTTGCGGATTCCGAATTCTGTCTCAAATGACCTTGATTTTGGAAGTAACACCGAAATCCCCTACTAATTTTAGCCTCAAAAGTTACACCAACACCAGAGTTTTTACCGGTGACTGTCATTTGGTCGGAAACGTGAGAGTGGTCGACTCTATTTTTGCTTTCAATGCTCAAATCTATACAAAATATTCAAATTTTGTGGCACTAAAATCCCTGTACGACTTCAACACGACTTCATTGTGCTGCAACGAGTTTCCCTGACCTCTGCTAATAAGTTTCTTTCTATGTTTTATTCCAGATTGTCGCAGACGCTTCGACCACCAAGAAAGAAGCATGACAGAAGAGGTCGATCGCTGAGTGCTACTCCCCAAACCCCAAAAGTTTTTGAACTGATTGCTACCGATCGACCCGTTTTTATCGTTTCCGTTTCAATATGCATTCATCTGCCCTTGTCATAACGCGTGTTCCGGTGTCCTTAGACCTGGTGGCTGAGATTCGCCGGGTCCCCATGGTTCGTAGTCAGTGCCTGACCTTACAATCTGGCGCATCGTGACAGGCCCGAGATCGAGCTTTTACAGGAACTCCATTAAAACAGCAGCATTACTGGCACATATTTCTCAACCGGAGGTAAACACAGAAGTTCTTAAATAAAGACAGATTAGTTTATGCAATTTGTCAACCTCCATTGACGAGGTTTTGGGGAGATCGCTTACTTGGTTAATATTTCTCAAAGCGAGCTTACGCAGTCCGCCTGGAAAAAGGCAGCCCAATAAGGCGGGAATTTTGGGAGATTGTGCTCTTTATCGATAACTATGCATAACTGAATTCGGGAGAAATTATCTTTATAAAAATACCACATGATACAATGTCTTTAGATACACACCGAACCTTGTTCGTTTCATATTCGTCAAGCAGATCAATATCAAGAGAAAAGAGACTTTCGTGAAAGCTCTTCTTTTATTAGCCAAATTGGAATGGGACATTCATATCGATACCTTTTATCTCCGATTTTACAAAAGCGACTGAAAAGCAACAGAACTGTTCTACTCCAGCAGGTCAACCGATTTGCACGCGAATGAATATTCCCCTTTGAGGTGCTTTTAAATTGGAAACGCGGATGGGCAGACTACATTGTCAAAATGTGATAGACTGACGATTCTGAACCACTACAAAAAACCGTCTACGAAACTGGCTAGCAATGGGAACATTGTTATAGTTTAAAGATTCTAATGGTCTTTGTGGAATAGCTCGGTGAGTGGGCCACATTTGCGAATGTGTGGGAGGGTCACGTGCTCAGATTTAGTAAGTTAAATTAACGGATTGTGAACGATCTGGCGGGGAATTGGAAAACCTTATAACGTTTATCCACAGACTACGGGATTGTAAGGTGCTTACATCTTTTCGACAATTCTAAACAAGGGCAATCATAGTGGAACAGGAGGTTGTTCGAGTACGAGGTAGCGGTTAGATTCGCAATAATGCTAGATAAGCTAGGCCCGTATGGTTATCTAAGCAAACTCTGCAAATCAGTTTGGCTCATTCCCGTTAGTAGGACACTACGTAGAACATTTTCAAAGTTCAATTCGGAACAATAGCTGGACAGCAGCTGGAAAGTCAGGGTTTGCTCGTTTAATCTTCCCGTGGTAAACTTCCGAACGATGCGGCTTTGCTGAGGTCATCCAATGAGGTTTTGGCAAGAAACCTGAAATAAACACCTGTCAACTGACCCCTTGGAATTGTTTTACTCAGTCCTACCTCAGGGTTGGTTAGATTAATAATTGTTATTCGTTACACCATGAAAACTGGAGGTTTTGTGTAGCTAAACCACCATTAAACGAAGCGAGACACCTCAGAGGAGAACGGTTCAAGAACACTGAGCGAACGAGCAAGTGAAGAACTAACTCGTTTTCGCCGATTTAAAATCATACCATTAAATCAAACTAAATTTGACTAGTATCACCCGGGGTAAGGAAAAATGGTATTCAAATAAAACAATCTAGTCACTAGTGCAGAAAAGAGAATATATGCGTCTAAATGATCTGAATCTAACTCTGGACTCGATCAATGGGTCCCATTAGCTTAATTGTCATCCCTTCGACTGATAAAGATGGGGCCATAGCAGCCCTAGTGCATCGACCTAGTGTTTGTGGACCCATATTGCGAGATCATATTATCAAATGCTCACGGTATTTGTTGTAGCGAAGACCCATGACCTAAGCAGCCTCAAGTACTTAACTGAAACCCTGTAGATCAAACAGAACACTACAGTCGAATTCACGCAATAATCTGACTCAACGGAGTGTAGACAAATAGCACTGCTGATCGCCCTGATTTGTCTGGTGTTCAGTCACGCCGGACGTTGCTCGGGGGGCCGTGCAGATAAACGTTTGCTGTGCAGCTCACTGGCACAATTCCCTGGCGCAGTCTACACAGAAAGGTGCGGCAAGTCCTGGCACTCTATCCCTATTCTTATTCAAGCTGACATTAACCATATATAATGTGTTGTACCAACGTGAGTTTCAATAGATGAGCTTGTCTGATTACATGCCATTCGGGAGCGAGTTCAGGAGACAGTGCAGGTGGCTGGCAGGTGTGATAGAACTCGCAGTTTGGTTGTTTAAAAGTATAACATATAGATCGATCTGTACTACCCAACGATTGGGAAAGAAAAACGAACAGCCGAAGTTACTACTAAAGACCATCGTTTACTCTTTGGCCATTGATGAGAAAGTCAATATAAAGAAACAGCGACCGGAATCAGAGCACATATCTACACTTGCATACTTATATGTATGAAATCAGTACAAATGAAATGTTTCTCAAACTTTTGGAACAGAAAACGAACGGATTTCGGCCAATTTTTCTACAAAAGGGCTATGAACAAGCATGAGTAGCACCGCGTCAAAGATTTATTTAGGCGCGATATTTATCATTCATTTTATTCATGCAAACGGGAATTTATAGCTAAAATACGTGACAACAGACGGTCGGGAAGAAAGGGTTTTATGAAGAT
>LUCM01011606.1:223701-234717 GCA_008360955.1 Fasciolopsis buskii | reverse complement strand
TTCTCTATGATGTGTACAAGTGAAAGTCAGTCTTGGTTTGCAATTAACTCGGTTTGGTTTCATGTCACCATACGCTTTAGTACGGTCAATTGTGATGTATCACGTTTAGAGGTGATTTCTATGCTTGGTCGCAATGCAAAATGCTCCCAAATGAAAGAGGCCTTAATCATCCTCGATTGCTGAAGTCCTATTCGCTGCACTCCTGTGACTGTGTTCCCACTAAAGTAAAAAAGCGAGGGTTAACGCCTATCGCTCTCAATCACACTGAAAGATTGTTGATTATGAATTAGGGACAGGTTGCTCAATACTGGTACAAATGCACCCCGACAATGTACGAAGCATAAAGGAATAGGATTACCGACAGACATTGCGGAGGCGTGCATCGGACACAGAAGATGCCCCATCCGAATCAGGTTGTAACTAAGCCATCGGTCAGTGGTATGGGATGCGTTGTTTGAATCTCAGATCATTCTACTCTCATGTAGGATGCACTCCCACAACGAAGGGACCCTAGGTTAATCATCTGCTTTGGTTCGGGCAACCGTATAGTATCAAGCTCCCTGACTAACTGCAAACGCAGAGGAACAATCAGTGACACAGAGTTGAAGATTTTGATGAACCCTATACAAAGCTATGTTTCTTCTAACTGGTTTATCGATCCCTTTTCTCCCAAGTTATATGATGTGTACGGATGCTTATTCTTAAGTTACAGGTATATATGTATGTTTCATTCATTCCTATTTCGTGATATAAATTTTTAAATTAACTGCGATTTCCAGTGCTTGTTTGAAGTCTTGGGATCACGTACCTTGATTTCTCGATGCAAACGTGTTGCTTCTATTGCATTAGTCAACGTTTTGAGCCCAAATTCCTGACTCAGTGATCACTGGGCAACGAAAACCATCAACCAGCGATAAGAAGAACAAAAATATTTAGAACTGTTTTCAATATCTGTAACTGCGCATTCAATTTCCAAAAGGGAATGCAACGAGAGTTACTAGACCCGCTGACAGGTGGTTCATTTCCGTGTAAACATGTTTTACTGATAATTCAAAAAGCAAGTTATCTGTACACAATATCGGAACCAATATTACGAGTATCGCACTTCGGATGCTCTATTTCAACTTAGTCATATTCGTGGTTGCAAGAACAATGTCAGTGACAGTGACAGACATGTCAGAGGATAACTAGGCCCGTGTAGACCCTAGAACTTGTGTCACCCAAAATCACCGCATTTAAAGCGAAGAGCAACACAAGACTATCTTCTAAAAGGAAATCGGCTTTTCATGACCTTTAGGCGCCACTTCCCTCAGTTTTTCGCATCTTACAGACGGTCAGATGCTTTTAATAGCAAGATTTGGAAAAGATGAAACAACGTGAGCTTACTGAAGAACAATTGAGGTTCAAACTTTACGTGAATCGGTCCGTGGGGGAAAGTCCCTGTTGATGATGTTCAGTAATATTGTTGTGATTTACCGTGCGGTCACCTAGGCTAGTGTTCAGACAATACTCTTTTATCTTTTGTCTTTTACTTCCTCTATTATTATTTATTAATGAGATAACAATGCGTATCATATTTCAAGAAGGGGGCCTGGCCAGCAGAGGGCTGCCAGGTGGGGAAGTCAACCGGTGGTGGGGGGATTCGAACCCGCGATCTTCATGTCCAAACAACACAACCTTATCCGTCTGGCCACTGCAGGCTGGAGGCGAATAAAGCTGTGAATGTAACAGTCTTTTTATACACTGTGAAATGGGCAAATCTAGAACCTTCGAAATTAGTCGACTACCCCCAGTGTTTGTAGTCTATGCTGAAGATTAGTGACTAGAATTTGAGGAAAACTGGAAGCAATATGACTTCGAATGTTTAGCCGACCACATTTTTCTCCTAAGAGCAACATCTGCTTGCTGTATGATGAAGATAATAGAAAGCATATTGTGATTAATATTGTTTTATTCTGTTCGTCGGAGATGCCAGCCAGTGTTTGGACCTCCCAATGATTCATTTCTTGTCGTTACGAGAAAATGCATCTCGTGCTTTCAAGTCTGTCGTGAGTTGAAAGACTTGCACATGACTACTGATCCCGAAAGAGAAGACATTTGGGCTTTTTGTTTCGCTAGGTGATTTCTAAAATCGGTTAGCAGTACACCAAACCTCGGAATTTGTAGTTGCCTAGATTACTGGTTGACGAAGGTGTCGTGAATTTTTCATTCAACACACTTTCACTACTCACTTGGTTGTGAAGTAAACTGGACTTGATGTAACCCCGAAGAACCTTCTTCAGACCCGGAGTGCCAGTGTCACGTCAACAAGAAGGGAATGATCTTGGGAAAAATGGCCCTCTGCGAAAACAGTCACTGGTCAGCATTCTTTTGTCTGACAAAAACACGTGATATTATCAGTGGCAAACATGTCGAATACTTGAACTTCGACGTGAAATTGTTGTCCTCAAACATGATCTTAAAATGAAGCGCCAGCAGTCACGCTTGTTCTGCCGTCCTAGTTAATACTGTTTGTCATTGTAGTGTGCATGTCTAGAAAACGTGTTTTTGATACTTTGCTTATCGGTAGAAATAATCTTTATAAATTTGGAGCCATCATTTGCGCAAACTATTCACTATTTGCTATACGATTTCGTCAAACGAAGTAACAATATGGAAAATAAGAACTGTGGAACAACACCGGTCGATCAGAATGTCACACTAATTGTCCACCTTTGTTTAGTGCAATTTACGGATGCACCTCATTCCAGTTTGGTACGGATAGCCACGAATCGAATCTATGTTGAAAATCTAACATTGACATTCCCAGTTCTGTTGGGACGCAAACCCTAATTTGGCTATCATATGCGGAATTGGGGTTGATGAAAAACTGCATTCATTCTACCCATCTCTATCTTTCCCCCTAGCATGCCCGAGTGCTCATCAACCATCTTACCTGTGACGTAATAACACAACCCGGACAAGTAAAAGTGATTGCAGCAGTTTGACGTAGTCCCCTACAAATAAGCAAATAAGCACATATTATGGGAAATATATATCTTCCGGGACTGTCACGAATTGCATTGGGAATGGGGTGCCCATGTATCTGAGACATTAACGACAGCATGGCGAAAACATATCGCATGGATGGTTCCCATGTATGGCAAGTGGACATCAGTTCCACCAAATTAAGCGGATAGGGACATATTATTCGTCGTCAAAGAATCATGTATGCATAAGGTGATGGAAATCCACAGACCTATGTGGTTTTCACCAAACAAAACTTTACTACACATTTGTATTAAGTACTTATCAGTATACCACTATTCTCAATATAAGAAAAATGAAAGGTACGGCGTTTTTTGATATTTTATTACAATCAAATTGGCAATCACACCAAAGAACAGATTGATCATTATTTGTGATGATTTCATGAATCCAAATTACATGTAAATGTTTTCAGCCTAGCCAAATCAATGATGGATTCAATCAATCATGGAATGCATAAAATTTACTCACCTAGCACGTCAACCGACGTTTGCGTATCCACTACTATTCACAATTTGCCGTCACAGGTAGTCATCAGTTAATTTTGTCCATCCCGGTGAGGATGTGAACGGAAAATTGGAGATTAATCATTTTCGCGTGAATTCCAAATAATTTATATGCCACGCGGATTTGCTTGCCCCGTTAAGCCGATGGCGCTGATTGGTTAAAAATGTGACATTGCAAATGTTTGTATCCCGACATTAGCGAACAAACGGATTGCATGTCGAGTATTTCTTTTTCTGTTGTGGTTGTAAACTGATGAATCCGTTAGATTGCCCACGACAACAAACTATTCACAAATGGAATAACATATGTGACCAAAAGGTAAACACCAATTGTTCTGTCTTGTGGATGGGAACAAATGTTTTGCAACGCAATTGGTCCGCATCGAATTCGGTTGGATGAAGTAGAAGACAGGCTGGGCAAAGTAGATTCTTTTAGAACAAGATAACAACAAAATAGTGTCGTATGAAGAGATGCAACAATCATTCAGTGTGAGAGAGAATGAAAATACCTTGTTTCTCTTTGTATGACTAGTTTGTCACTTGATGCTGAAGGAGAACCAATGAAATGTCAATGGAAGATTTTAAACCCAAATCTGCCCTGCTACAATGTGAATTTTACGTATGCTTTTGTATTACCAGGTCGCCTAGGGCAAAGGCAGACTTTAGATATGCAAGGAATGACTAGAGAAGGAACTAAAAGGTGAAATAAGTGGTTCCGTAGCCCAGTGGGTACGGGTGTATGGCGGTCGTGTATCAATAACATTTGGATTATATGAAATAGTTCACCATGTATTGTAGACATCCAGCTCACCTTGAAGAAACCCTTTAATGACTGCACAGCTGTTTCGTCCTTTTTAGGAAGCACCAGCAGTACATATCCACAGTACCAGAACTGGAACGCGTACTGGAGACGAACGGTGGTGAGTTGTGCGTCTCAGTCGTCATGTTATACGTCAAGCTTCCAACGGTTTGTTGAACGTCACCACATGATGTTGAACTTTTCCATGACTGATTTGCACAGCGACGGGCCATTGGCTCCCCTATTAACAGGTGACTTCTTTGCAGATGTCCTAAGTATGATGAAAGCTTAGGGTATCATCTAAAGCGCTTGGCTACTTCGTATGTGTTCGCAGCTGGCGTTTGACTCAAAACCATTCGTTCCACTTTCGTGTCCCAGTTTGAGCGCGATGCGGATATGCACGGCTTATGATTCCTAAAAAAGATGAAACATATATACAGTGGTTCTGTCGTTTGCTCAAGGAGAGCTGAGGGTTGATATCACATGATGACTAATTTCGGGGACAACATAATCCTCTACTGACCACATTTCATTCGGAATGTGAAATATCTATAATGGACTAGTAAGAAGCTGATAATATGAAGAGATTTCTTTTTTCTTTTTTCTCTTCGTGTATTTACTTATGGGGTGCATTTACTATAGGGTTAATAACCTGGTGTACCCAAAAGAAGCACATCACGGATTTGGCATCACAACCGTGTTCAGGCCGCCGATAAGAATAATAATAATAATGACATTTCACCGTGCTGAAATAAGGCAAAGATTGCTAAACACGTCACAAGCCGTAACGATCAAAATTCTAAAGCATGAATTATCCACATTGTGAAAGCCGTTCTAGCAGTTGAGGTTATCTTGACGGCCGGAGTTAATTATTCATACTTTATTCTGTTTTACTCAACCAGTTTCGTTCACGCATATCTAATCTTAATTGTTCGGTTTTACACCTCTCATTTCATACTATTCTTATTACTTTTCATTCACGCCTTATTTCCATTTTGTTCTACCCATTTGGCTAGGCTATTATCACGTGAACAAAAGAGAAATTCAAAGCCATGCTGCATCATTAACGCCACAGTTACTAACCAATATTAGCAGATGCTCGAGACGAGACGCTAAAACAAAGTTCGCCTGTATTGTCAATCTTCTGAACACCCTTTGGGGGAGTCTAACTATTTTTCGAGCTCAGAAAATATTCTTCAGCAGCATATGCCATATAGTTTAGCCCATTTAGTTCATATGATCCTCCGTGCTCCTCGAAGATGCTCGAGAAGGCAAATAGTGAAGGCTAATTTTCACTAAAGCCACTAAGTACGGCTGGATGTCCCTTTTCGTTGTCCTACTGTTGTGCCTTTAGCATGCAGTTACCAAGACATTTCCAGTTGGTGAGTGACTCGCTGACTGCGCACTTCCTATGCCGAACAGAGAACAGAATACGGGCGATCAACATTTACTACCATGAAGATGATTCGAATTACGCACAGCTGCATGCTTTACAATCGTAGACGAATGCTGCCACAAGAAACAACAGTACACAACCAGGGGTCAGTCGAATAACACGGCGGCAGTGGACAAGACGACGGGTCCGAGACAAGTCACATTAGGCCTCACGAACTGGGTAGTTAACCGATCAGAACGGGCCACTCAGAATAGACAAAGTCAGAGAGAAAGAGAGAGCAGCCAAGCGTTCACAATATTTTAGATGGGAAGTGATGGAACTGCCTTCCGCGGAATAGGCACAAGAACAATCGAGGCCAATCGTGAAGCGAAGTAGGGTGATCACTGGACCCGTCAGTCAGATGCAGTGGAGGATGACACATTTCAGAGTGACTAAGTATGATCAATGAAAGCAAGAACTAATAACAACACAAACAGGGCAGGTGTTCGAGCGAAGATAACAACGCGGAAAAGTGTATATTTAGTTCAAGTGATGATATCGCCTGTCACACGAGCGGGGATGGGAGGACGCGGACAGTGGGAGCTGGAGGAGGTGTAAATGACAAATGTTCATGCAATCAGCTGGTAAACCGTGTCCAAACAATCGGCATGACAGACATCCTCGTGACCTCTGACCGAGACGGTAATCAGGGAAAAGAATCGAGGTATGAACAAACAAACTAAACAGAGTCTGGGGAATTGTGAAAAAGAACGACCCAAGTAGCCGACGCAAGTCATGAGCGGAAACAAGTGTAAAGAGAGAGAGAATGAGGCAAGAAGGAATCACGTGATTGAGGCAAGAATGATTCGTCGACTTAGTGGGAATTTTAGCCAAATTAATCGGGAACTTGGTACATTTGTTCTTTGTTGTTGAACAAATCTGGGAGTTTGCAAGTAGGGTGTTCACAAATTCCCCCTCCCACTCGCTGTCAAGTTGCAAACTAATCTCATCCGACATGCTGTCACACGTGAATTGAAGAAGTAAAATGTGGTACTGTAATGTAGTCAACTAAATCATGCGACAAGCTCATACTATCACACACGTGTTCGGCATATGACGTAAGATTGTTCCGAAGACGATCAGTTGGTTTAGTGAATCGATTGACGGGGTACAAGGCACTACTGTCAAATGTGGTTCGTCACTTCATGTCCCAGGATCATGGTTGCCGATCATATCTCAAACTAGTCAATGACAGCGCACGATTACACATACACATATTTCTTATGCACCCGAATCTTCAGCAAGAAATCAGTACTTTCATCAAAGCTCTCGGATCGAACTGCAAAAATGATTCTGTTCGCCGATTTCTCCAACATTCTTCTGCTCTTGTTCTATTTCTAACCAAATCTCAAGTCTCTCCTTCATCAAATACCACACACTTTCAATTTTCCAGTCTGCTCTTTTTCCCCCAAAAAACAGGGGTCTGTGATTTCGGTTTCATCACTCGACTAGCGCACACCGGGGTACCAAATCCAGTTGCGAATTTCAATCTTTGTGTAGTGGAAACTCCGATTGCCTTCCTTCCTTCATTATTCTTTTGTTTATCGTTCCTCGAACAGTACTGACTCTCCAGCATTTGATAAACTATAGTCAGGCAACGAACGTTTGATTGCTACGAACTCCATAAATTAAATGGTTGTCTTAGGAGATTACAGCGTTCACAAACGCACGTGGCTGGTACACTCTTCTGACAACTCGGTCATGGCGAGCGAAGCCGAACAATTGTTTGTGGTCAACAACTTATTTCAGCTACTTCCCTCACCCGCCCTCACACACGTAGCCGGTCGAATTGGAGACTGTGCTCATACTGTTGAACATATCCGCCTTTCAATCCCTTCGCTCTATTCAAATATTTCAATTCCTGTCCCTTTTGACTCACTGAACAATTGTTATTATATCGTCCCTCAAATTCAGCTGCCACAAACTTTTCGCGTCGTCGAGATGCCCATTTTGGCGTTGCAATTCAGCCTACTGAGACCTCCTCTTGCGATTTCTTACCTTCTCACTCTTGAATTGACTGTTGTTTTACTTTGGAGATTCCCATATCCATTTCCAACTTTACTGTCATTGTTGTTCGATTGTTATTCATCTTATTCCACACATTTCCAAAATCAGATAAACCCAAATCTCCCAGCTCGGTGAATCATGCATGCGATCCTCGTGTACGCTTGAAATGTTCAACTAATGCAGCCCTTTCACTCCGACCGTCCAACTATCGGTTTGTGCAAGCTAGAAACAAGCGTTCAGCAATCATACCGAGGGCCAAAGAGCATTTCGTCCGTTGCAAAGCCGAACGAATTCTCTTATCTACCACCGATAGCCGAACATTTTGCTTTTTCTCTCTCTAAATTCATCCTCCGTAAATTAAACACTTTCAATTTCCCTTCCACGTAATCAGTTCCTCTGGTCACCTAATTTATGAACTACAAAAGAAAGCGGAGTTTGTTGCTTCCCAGTCTGTCCCTAATTCCTTGTGCCCAGTTAACCTACACATTCGTCTTCCTCCTTCCGCAAGTTTCTTTTATTCTACTTCCTATTAGCACGAGGAGGTTCCGCCAAACTTTGTGTGTTTTAAGTGTCTGCAAACCACCCGTCTGGACGATCGTGCACCTGTCCTCATTAAACTGGGTACCCCTGAGTTGCCTCTTCTCTCAAACTCTCTACACTACCGACTCCTTGGAAACACGTTATGATTTGCCTAATTCCTGAACACGGTGATCGTACTGACCCTAACAGCTATAGACCAATTTTCCTCACATCTGTTATTTTGAAAGCACTTGAAATTGTAGTTCCCCACCAACTGGGTTCGTTTTTCGACCGCGAATGACTGCCGAGTGACCGCCATACGGTTTCTGATCCCGCCATTCACTAGATGATCCATAGGCACTTGTCTCACATGCCTGGTCGGCTTCAGTCTACAAGCACGGAGAAATACGCCTGCTCTTGCTTAACATTTCTAGGGCTTTCGACCGAGTTTGACACGAAGGTCTTCTGTCGAACTTGTCCGCTTTGGGATTCCCTCTCCGTCTCTCGTGTCGTGGTCACCAGATTTCCTCTGTCGGAGTTGATGGGGGCCTCCTGCCTCCCGTTTTAAAGGTATCTGAAACTGTGACCTCACACAGACTGCATTAGTTTCTCAAACTCGAGGCACGATTGCGCAACTACCAATATGGTGTCTCTCAACCGTTTATCTGCTGACCTTCGACTCACATTCCTAGTAGGCTTCACAGAACTACCTTCTGCTCTTGATAAATATCTCACGCTTTTGACACAGCTTGGGATGAATTTATTCCTGTGTTAGCTGACCACGTTTCGATTTTTTCGGCTGTCAGTCATACCGTGCATATCGAGTCTCCTCAGTAATGAAATTATCTCAGTCCGAGTTGTTGAGATCCTGTCCAGGCTATTGCCTGTAATTGCTGGCCTTCCCTAAGATTCAGTAGTTGCGCCCACTCTTCCTTTTGTTCATGAAATATCTTCTGTCCACTATCTCCAACCCAGTCCATTCTTTCGATAATGACATCAATTTCCGTTGTTCTGTTGCTTATCGCACCCTTGGTCATGCAAATGCCAACATCGATCGTGACCTCTGTGTCACCTGTGCACCTCTAAACTCTGATCTTGAACGTAGCTCTTCCTGTGGTTACAACAATCATGTCATATTTATTGCTTCCAAAACCTGTCTTTCTGCAGTTTTCTTAAAAATTCCTTCTTTTTCCACACATCTTCCTGTTGATTCGTTTGATCTAAGTTACAACGACTGTTTCTCGTCTCGGTTTACCCGTTAGTTTGTCATCAATCTGGTCCTCTCCCATATATTTGGATTTTCTCTTTTGAACCCTGATTATAAAGCTCAAATTCACCGTAATTCAATACGGAGTGGAATTTCGTCTATGTTTGCTTTACCTTTTGATCGAATTCAACGAAAGGCAATCTGGCTGATCGGCAGCCCTACCTAAACATCCTTGCAATCACTTGCCTATCTTGCACGGAGACAACTAGTCATTCTCGTTCCTTTTTTATCTTCTACATTTCTACTTTCTTTTCATGAATGAGACCGCGGTAAACGGAGGGCCGCCAAGTGGGGAAGCTGACCGGCTGGGGGAGGATTCGGACTTGCGAACTTCACGGTCCGAACTCCACGACCTTATCCGCTTGGCCATCGCCGGGTTGCATCTTCGCCCTGCCAACCTTCACTTTCTTGTCGCACTTCAGTAGAATGAAGTAACCTCCCAATTACGGCATTCTCATCCACTTGACAGTTTCCCATCTTCAAAAGCGGGACCAACAACCCGGTTCCTGACTGAATATCTCTTCGCTTCGCTTCGAATACAGTAAGACTTTTGGCTATGAAGTTGACCTCCTCTACATTATTTCACGTTATGCGTATTAAACCAGTATATTCCTCTAATGTTGAGAAGCCATTAGGCAAATTGGTGTCAAACAAATGAAATATGAAAAACAATTTACCGAGGTTCAAGTTGATACATCTCAGAATTGTGGGATGCGAATCGACAAAAGGATACTTCCTGTTACATTCGGTGAAATGCATTTGTGAAGATTAAAAATGAGTCACGAGATGTGCCAATATGAATGAACGTCAGGTCACGCAGGTGTGTGTGTGTGTGGTGTGTGAAAATCATTTATGATTCTTAACAAAAAATGAGGCAATTATTGTCATCACGGTCAGTAGATAACGTAGTCCGGAAGAGCAGTTCATTTCAAAAGTCTTGTTATTCTTGTCGAGTTTGTTCGTTCTGTTCTTCTTTCCACCGGTTTCCATGACATTAGATCACTAAACATGTTACTGATATTTATGAGTATGTAGGAATAAACTCATTTTCCTGTCACCTATTGTTTGTTTCCTTCATCTCCTAACACTCATCATCCATCATCACATCACTATCGTTCAAGCATTGAAGCGCAAGGGAAAGCTTACGGAATTCTTGCCACTTTCAAAGGTTACATGTTTCTAAAAAAGAAGTGAATATCCAAGGGGAACAGGGAGTGGACCTTCACAGGTGGCAGGAATGATAATAGGGACGGCCGTAGGTGGTACAACACAGGAACAGAGTCTAAATGCACAAGACGGCCAACCTCTATCAATCATTCTGATTCAATAGACAATGAAGAAATGGATCCTCGAGGTTGCTTTAGTCCTCTGATTTAAGATTTAATTGAAACCCAAGAATGGGTAAACAAATTCGGAAAAAGAATGTCAAGTTTCGGTTTCATTTTATACCCGAACA
>LUCM01011606.1:153174-223087 GCA_008360955.1 Fasciolopsis buskii | reverse complement strand
TGTTATTCTTGCATCCAATCTCAAGATGGATTGAATTAAATAATGCTTATTGGTAGAGAGAGTGAGTACACAGGAACAGCCTCATCGTCTTAGTTTGTTCTGAGAGAAAAAAGTAAAGCAAAACCCCATGAAGTTCATAATGCAGAATCTTTGACTACTTTCATCAAGAGTTGAACGCTTTTTTTAAAAGTTCCTTGTCTCAACATTTCGACGATTTTTGATTCCTAGCAGAATGGAACTAGGAAAATGTTTATTGGTGGTTGGATAAACCATAGGATTAAAAATTTATCAGGGGAGTGAAGCAGACGTGGAAATTAATTATAGGATGCTCTTTATGATAGTCAGATCAAGCTATCCAACGCGTTAATTCGTTAAGCCCTTCTTTACCAATCGCGTGGCCAGCACCAGCAGTTCTTTGGCACGTTGTCCAGTAACGCATGATCAGAAACGGAATTCGTGCAGCAGACCATCAACAGTAATGACATCATGCGAACATTTGAGGTTTATTTGGTGTGTCCTCTCGAATCCACTTGGGTTTTATGATTATTTCAAACGCATATTAATAAAGATGAAGCAGCTAAAGCCAACAGGTGCCCTTTCAAGTTTGTTTAAGAATGATGGATTTATTTAGACAGTGCGAGGAACTACACGAATGGTGGACTAACTTTGGTTCAATGACCCTTGGAGCGTACTTGAACTTCACGTTCGTGTCGCTCCTGGTCCGATTGGATGGTTGTGTAAGCAGGCTGCAGCGATGACCTATTGGACTGAATCACGTGGCTTGCACGTGGACTCCCCACAAGTTATTGATCAATAACAAGAAAGTTGTCCTTAATATCCCTGGTAAATAAGCAGCTTGAAATGGGCAGTGTATCAGTGTCCATGGCACACTTATTACTGAGACTGTCATTTAGAGAAACAAATAAAGTTTTCCCATGGATGACTGACGTTGGTGAGCTGAGAAAATAAGCTTGCACGATCAAGGAAGGACAGTTTTAGCTGACACCTGAGTAAAGATTTTAGGATAGATTACTTGTGACAATAGAAATTGAACAGATTAACGGGAATTTTATGGAATTTCTGATTCTTATATGTCCAAATAGTGCCAAATTATCATATTCACTTCACTGATCGGTTGGCCCGATCATTTTCATGAAACACGGATCGCTTATTTCTCAAGTTCAATGAGTATTTAAGGTCTTCATCCACAATCGCTCAATGAATGGACCAGTTCGATTTTGATAAATGAATTGGGCGATAACATTTCCCTTTGTCTAAGCTGCTAATGTGAAAATATTTTGCCCGAATGAGATCTGACGTAAACATCGACCAGCTAAACCGATACAGACAAGGCGTATGACAACAGAACGCCATTGTGGATACAATGTTAAACACTGTTTCCACGCTGCTTCATTCACTCGACCTGAGGTAGGGTTTGTAGCAAATTTGGTCATTCATTTGTCAACAATGAGTAGGTCCGATTGCTTGCATTAAAAAAAACCACTGTTGCCACATGTTCGATTTATCTTTACTGCCACCCACGTGCAGAACAATTTGAGTGGTCCATTTGGACAAAGTGATATCCTGGTTTGTTCGAGAACGTGGTCATGAGCGGAACGGCAGACATCTCGCATGAGACAGTTCGCAGAGAATTTTATTCGTGCAATGAATCAGAGTGTCGAACCAAGAGAGAACCGTGATCCAAAGCAGACAAAACTTCCAAAACGATGTTTGGGAAGAATCCCATTGGTAATGATGTTACGTGCCTGAAGCATATCCTCAAGAATAAGGCAGAAATTGATGAGTTGCAAGCCACTGCGATGTGTCCCACGGGCTGAATTATAAAAATGTAAATAATACGCCTGGGGGACTTAACCAACCCTAGATTTTAAAATAAAATAAGACGGATGAAACAGTTTTATTTCCGCTACGATTTAATTGTTTGAACATCCGTGCAGATGACTTCACAGTGCAGGACGTAAACCCTTGATGTCATTTATTCTAGCTGCGGCACTCCCGTCATGGATGACAGTATGGTCCGTGAACCGGAACCAAATAATTGGACAAACATAATCTCGATATAAGGCGTTGTTCAACAAGACTTTCCAAATGTACGGGAGATCATCAGTGAATGTATTAGGATGAGATCAAGCGTAAACAGCCCAAGACGAAACAGGATCATCAGTTCGTTCATCTTGGTGAGCTGAAACTGAACAATTTCTTGAGAAAGCATCGGTTTGCATATGTAAATTAGACAGAAATCTGAATTCGATGTAGAACAGTCCATTCAGCGGGTTGTGTCGCTTACAAAAACATTGCTAATGGATAACATTTTCTTGGGGTTAGTCAGATTATGAGGTTATTTAAGCACTGGAATTATTTAGCAGAATGTAAATATCCTGGAAAGTTGCCAAATTCCGTAGATATTCGATCCTGGATTGGAGCATCGGAGATGGAAAGCCATCCGTACCCCTAGACACATCGATCACCATCGTTCATATTAAATCAGATTTACTCTGAATGGAACGTCTCTTACAAAATCTCATTTGAATCGTTAGCAACGCGGATAAGTGATCAGCTTATTTAAGAATCACTGGGTGATTAGTCGGGGGATTTTCGAAACACACTACGGATCGGGCCTTGCGCCCGTCCCGTTTCTCAAGGTAAGCCTTGACCGACCAGAAAATCCTCCGACGAATCATCATATGATTCTTAAATGAACTTATCATCCGTTCACGCTCCTAGCGATTCAAATGAGATTATAATGAGAAACTAAAGTGCACACTAAAATAAGGATGGTTAAACAGGAAAGTACCGGGTACGCGTACTTAAAGAGCGCCAATAACCGGTCTTGTGCTTTCGGCGGAAAAATTTTGTTCACCCGTCCATATGCAAAACATTACTGAGAAAGCCTTTTAATTCATAAGTTAGACGGTTTAGAAACAATCGTTGGTTGTTCGATTAGGAAATTTTAGGTAGTGAATTCATGCGTCATATGGCCCGGAGATTTTACATTTACCTCGTGATCAGGGGAACGATTTATCCCAACCTATCTGTTTGTTAATATTCTCAGGTGTAGAATCTATACGGAAAATTTGGCGTCAAATGTTGCAGTCCCGGTGTTCGCCAAGTCTGATGCCCAAAAAGTTTTGCAACCAAAGTCCTTCTTTCTGAGCACCTGCATCAAAGGAGGCCAAGCCAGTATTTCAGACCTTGAGTCAAAAACCTCCATAGAACATGTTATGAAAAAGATACCAAAATGTATCAATAACTTTGATCTGACTCCTTGTTTTAGTAACAAAACTGCCAGTTCACTGGTCGGCGCGATCGACTTCCACAGCTCAGCTCTTCACGTTCTCTCTATCACAACTCATTCCAAATGCAACTCTCGTTGATTGCCACTTAATAAGAGTGTATGAATGTCGGGTATAGTTTTGTATTTGCTCACTTTAATAATGGACTTGTTCACGCAGGCATTCACGATCAGCGAGGCCTATCAATTGGGAGCGTTCAGCGACATGACATAGTCCATTTCATTGTTGTCCTGTTTGGTAACGGATCAGTGCAGCGGCACGAATTCGATAGGGCTTAAAATCTTCAAATCCGTATATACGAATCTGAGCTTCATCACAAATTTCTCAAATCACTCTTATCTCGGTATCGCCAATCGTCTACACTTGTGAACCACTTTTCTATCATCCCGTCGAGAAAGATCCAATTGCTTGGTGCTTGATATTTTGCTACTTGACTATCAAGATTTCCACATTTCTAATGCACTCCAGATTTCTCTTATATCTGTGCTCATCGTTTAGAATTCTGCGGGTTGACTAACTCCTTCGGACATCAGATGCTATCGGTCCCGTTTGCTCGGTCCCATAGGAATAAGAGAAAAACGGGATGTGATTGATAGCACCGTGTGCACGTTCCTTTGGGGGTGTGTTTGCGTTTATGCGTGGCTGTTTATTTTCTACCTATTCTACACTGTCAATCTGTTCGTCAATGATCTCAAGACCGGATGTCAAACGCATCTGTCTGGAATCGTCTGAGATTAGCCCCGTATTTGAACGGTTTTCACTTGTCGACGTGTGGGCTGTCACGAGCTCTGAGAGCCCTATTCGTCGTTACTGTATGCACCCTTCCAGATCGATCGGAATTCTAGCCTTCAGCTTTCTTATGGATTTCTTGTCGGAAGTATTTCGGTTTGCTTACTCTATCTGACATTCGTCACCTGAGTATGATTTGTAATTGACTAACGTCATCAGAGCCTCAGTACAACGAATTCGTTGGTTTGTTGCCATTTTTCTCCTCTACGGAGTTCCGTTCTCCAGCTCCAATGGCTCGATCATGGCAACGCTGCTCAGCATTTTGTTCCTCCCTGAGTGAATTGTAAACGAAATAGAACGCGACAGACTGTTTGGTACACTCCAAAATGAAATAGAGTAGAAAGCATAACCCAGAAAAAATAGTATTATTTTCTTCTAATGCGTTTCACATCATGGCTTCCAAATTTTGTGCGCTATCAGAGTCGAATAACCATAGCCGGATGTTTCTAAACATGCCCATACTGTTTCATATGGACAATGGAAATTATACGGGCGACATACCTGACATACGGACGTGGTACACACCGGTACAACGCACAACTACCGTCACATAGAATATTTTGGTCCGACAAATCTGTTGCCATTTCGGCCCGTTAGATTGATATTGGAATTGTGACAGTCCGGTGTCGTGTTTGTAATTTCCACGTCGAAATCCAGTTTGCTTATCATTTTTAAAGAATTGAAACTCTTGAACTCCAAACTCTCGATAAAATCTGTCTGCCTGTGTAGAATAATGCGAATACCAAAAGAACGGCCCAAAACAAATCAAAAAAGAATGATATCAGTGCCTACGGATTATTCTGCTTCACGGTAGCAATCATGTTCCACGGATAAAGCCAAGTGAACTCACATAACAAGGTCTCGCTAGGTTGGAGACCGACTGCAGACTGATCATTTCCATCGCACTAGACTGACTTCGCATCTGCTTGAAAACGGAGAACGTCAAGTAGGCTAAGGATTTGACTTCATTCACAGGCAAAGATTTGTCCCCGAAACGCTTGGCTTCTTTCCGCTCGTGTACGGTTGTAACTTTTCAAATCTTCATGCACATTTAGTATGCCATTATGTGCTAGAACGATTCTTTCCGTGTGCCTGGTCGATTATGGAGAAGAAGAATAGTACGAATAATGCCTCACCTCTAGAAGTTAGCCGGTTCGAATCGATTCGTACATTCATCAACGTTATACTAAATGTCCGCGATTTTGATTGGTGCTTCACAGAACCACATACGGATAAAAGAAATGAACGTGGACTAGTGAAAATTCAACTGAAGGATAGAAAATTGAAAGATTAAGAATAACCGGAGAGATTCTGAATGCAGGAACGCAACTAAATGCGACATTGAGCTGTAGCACTAATTTTTACCAACCATCGTTTGATAAGATTTCGTGGACCTCAAGTCAAAGGTCTAACTGGACTTGCAAGAACCAGTCCACGGGTTTTTATCTCCTTTATCTTTTAATTTCGTTTAATAATGAAACAGAAATGTACATCACGTTTCAGGAAGGAGACCTCGGCTAGCAAGAGGATACCGAGTGGGGAAGTTGACCGTCAGTGGGAAGATTCGAACCCGCGACCTTCGCGTCCAAAAACCACGGCCGTTTGGCTAACCCCAGCCAGCCACCAACCAAATCAACCCGTTTTCTAACGGCTACGTGCCACGTGAGTACGCAGTTTATCATTTTGCTGGTAAACAAAACCCTTTACAGTCACTTTAACCTGTTGGATTTCTATATTTGTTCAACTGGCTAAGTCGCATAACCCCAAAGCCGACACCTATCTTCAGCATTGTTGACATAATTTGCCAAACTTATATAGCAATACGAAAGTGACATCGGTCTTCACGAATCTTCTTTCCTCTAAAGTCATGTGTCTGGGCCGTATAGAAAGATCGATCACGCTGTCGATGTGTACACTCGTTCACTGATTGATAACCGAACGTCACGTCAACGCTACGAACTTCTCAGATTGGTAAATGCTAATCGAGCATTCTGTATGGAGGTGAGACCTCATTCGACCTACAACCGCCAAGTGAGACCCAACCATCCAAGTAATCAAATGTTTCTACTTCACCGCGATCTTCGTTGTTTAGGTAACAAAAGATGTAGAAGATAATAGAAAAGAACAAAATATGTATAAATGTACACAAAATATTTTACTACACCACTCGGTTAAGGAGAGGAGGTGGCAACTTGCAGATGGTTGCCAAGTTGGAAGTTGATCGGTGGTAGACGGAATCGAACCCATGACCCTCAAGTTGAAACGCGGTTACACTGACCACCACCAACTTAAAAAATGAGTAGAATACTCTGGTGATTTTTGTTCTGAGCGGCATATTTGTTGAACAACCTAGTCACAGGTTTTCACACAAGTCAGTGGGATTAGTTAGTTCGAATGGTATGTGTTTGAAACGGTTCAGAAAATGGGTACGGGATGTGAAGTTTTTGTAGTTAGAACAAAGCGGCTTATTGGATCACTCTTGCAATAGAGCATACGCCTACTGTCACGTGATGCAAGTCATGATCGAGAACAAATTGGATAGGCTGATATTTCCGGATCTCGATCAAATCAGCAACTGAGCTGATTTGATGAATTGTTTTGGAGACAATGCCGACACGTTTGACAGCCGGTATCAACTGACAGCGGTGTCAAACATGTGGAGTTGGGGAAAGACCTGTGACATGTTAAACTAATCAACTTTACAACTGATTCCTTTTCCCGTTTGATGTTTTGCTGTCTGTAGAATTTGCCACGAGTGCCGAAGTTACCGATTTTTCAAATTCCTCAGTTTATCACGGTTGGTAATTTTATCGAACATGGTTTGCTAAACACATGCGCACGATCTCAAAGGTTAATATTAAAACAGCTTCGCATCACATGGTTCGTCGGAGAAAGCGAAAGTAAATTTAACAGATTCCTTGATAGTGGAACATTCTTAATCTCAAACGGAAGTTGTTTACGTTGTTCCCTTCACCCCCTGAGCTGTGGTCATTCACAATGCCTTTAGTATTTTCAGTAGATTCTGATACATGAAAAATTGTATGTCTCCAGTATTTCCTGGTGTTTGTCTGATCGGATCCAGTTCTTCTGCTACTGCTTCTCCAGAGCGTGTTGTTCACCTACGATATAGATCGGATCAAAATTTGTTCGCCCTGCGGATAATCAGACCGGTAAATCCGGGCTGCACTTTGATTTTCGAGACGGATGATGTGTGCACTTGGAGGCTGTCATGTTCGTCAAACAAACTTGGAACATGCTAGTAGTAGGAGGTTGAATGTTTTCATGAAATAATTCACCATGTGATATCATCGCTCAACTCACCGTAAAGGAACCATGGAAGCACTGTACAGCTGTTTCATCCTTGTTAGGAATCATCAGCAGTGCATATCCACCGCGCCCGAACTGGGACGCGAACTCGGGACGAACAATTCCAATTTGAACGCCTTAGCCATTACACTACCAGACAGGCTTTCAACGGTTCGCTGAGGTTCATCACATGATGATGTTACACCTTTCCTCTACTACTAACACATACCAAGTAGCCAAGCTCTTTAAGTCATGTCGAAAGCCTTCGTCGTACTGCAGAGACGTCATATATCAGTCGGGGTCGACTGCTGTCCCAGTTCGGGTGCTGTGGATATGCACTGCTGGTGATTCCTAACAAGGATGAAACAGCTGCACAGTGCTTCCATGGTTTCTTTATGGTGAGTTGAGTGATGATATCACATGGTGAAATATTTCGCGAAAGCAAACTTCACTGTCACGCTCACTTATCAGCTCTGCTTGGCCAGCATTCTTCTGTCAAATCACCTATACACTTGTACACTTCGGTGTTGATTTTCACATCACCGGAAATGCGCACGAATGGGGAATTTTTAAGCCGAATTCATTGGGAAACAATTGTGTCGGACAGTACTTTTAATAATATTTTCGCATACATTTAATCAGAAAGTGCCCAAATTAAAACAGACACCGGGGAATGGGTTCTCATAGTTGTTTTACGGGAACGAAATCGAAAGGTAACACATTTGTCAAATCTTTGTGTGTTTATGACAAAGGAATTTCAAAGTATTAGCCCACCTCTGATGTGAATAGTCGATTCATGAACGAATTCATTAGTCCGCATCTCAGTGCATCTCACTCGTGCCTTAAAACTTCCGATAGAAAAAGTCGATTGAACCACTCATGTCAAAAATATTGATTGGTTGACTTCAAACACACAAGCAAAACTAATCGGTTCACGTGCTGATTCGTTGAAATTTCCGGTCCTAAAATCGATTCACGACTCGCCTACCTGCAATGTCTTTTTAAACCGGGTCATATTCGCATGTCCCCAGGCTTTTGCCATCCTAGCTGAGCTAACAGGCTGTTTGCTGATTGGTGAGGTAAACTATTAATCCAACCAAACAAAATTATGGATTTTATTCGGTCCTAGAAAAAAATTTTAAAAAATTTTCTGTCATTCCGGTGGATCCACGCTACCAAACTTTGGGGACGTTTCATTTGTAATGAACGGGGTTTGAAATTCCCATACACCCCGTTTGACTCGGGTATTAAGCAATAGAGTAGGCTGAGGATGAAGACAAAATTGTTTCTGAATTCGTTTGATTGTTTTGTTTCATTTCGACCTGAATACTGATTCGTATTTTTCTTATTTCTAACACATTTGGCCGGAATATTTGTAGAAAAATATCGCTTAACTCGATTTTCATTAGTTGCTTCATCTTTCTGGCTTACTGTAAGAATGGATTGAATGTAAAGAACGGGTCACGTCTCTGTGTAACAACGTAATAGGATAGGTTCTCACGAAAGAAAACGTAACAGGTATTAGTCTACTGAGTTTGTAGCCACACACAGATGATCAAATAATCTGACGGAAGGCAGCACTCCCTAAATTAATCCATTGATAAAATTCACAAAATTTCAGCTGTTTTTGCGTAAAACTTCTGGGAATTAGTGGCGAGGGTACTGCGAAAATCGATTTTTTACTCAGCGGTAATTCAACCGAGGTAATGGTCATTTCCAACCAAATAAAAGACCCGTGAAACCCTAGACAAATGGATTATCGATTTAGGTCTGCCGCTGATGACAACTGAAAGTAGTTTATTTCATGCACTTTTATGGAAATGGTATGCTTAATTATGTTTCGTGAGTGTCTCCGTTATACGTGCTTTTATTCTGACTAAATTCTGACCGGTCCACGTTAGCCCTTGTTCGTCTCCATTCATCCAGACTCGAAATAATTTGAGATGTTTAAACGTGACGATGGAGAAGTTTTAAAAGTACCATATGACGTAAGAAGTTTATCGAAAAATCGATGCGCCTTGTATTGATTTTAATTGTGAATGATATAATGTTAATAACACAGCATTGTTGGCAGATGTAATGCGCCAGCATTTCGACTACCGTGGATAGTCTTTCTCAAGGCAAGTTTTACATTCAAATGATTTATACTACTAAACTGGCATGCTATGCGAAAGACTATCGCTTGGTGTCACCCACATGGCGCTCAAATAGGCATTCGACTTCGGAGACTTTAAAAGCTGGCTATTTCTGCTCGTAGTTCGAGTGATGCGGTTTGGAAGTTCCTGATCATTGAGCCTCGACCCAAATCGTAAACGTTTTACCGGCAGTCTTTGTATTGTTTAACGCTGTCATCTCGATCCTTAGTCACGGAGTCCGCTTGTCTGCATTTTTGAATGAATCACTCACTTGTCGGAACTGAATATTTTTATCCAACTTGTACATGTGTATAGTAGAGTTCTTTTGTCGTATTCCGTCGAAATATGATTGGTCGAGTCGATGACAGTTTAATGCCCCTGGATAATCGGACAAGCAGCTGAACGTTTGTGTGCGTTTGCTCCACTCACGCGGAACGGCACATGTGGATGTGACCCGAAGCATTATGCTCATGAATAAAGCGCGCCGTGGTTTTTCTTTTCAGTAGTATATTTTACATACGGATGGATGAACGAAATTTCTCCGTAAGCACACGACCGTTTTCGTGGTTATTGGCGCTCTTCAGGTGTGCGTACCCGATACTCTCCTGTCCTATCATTCCTATACCAGTGCGCTCCTTTCTTACTTTCTCACTAGGGTCTCATCTGAATGGTTAGGAGCCTGTTCTCTTTCTTAACCGACGAAAATTCTCCAACGAATCACCATGTGATTCTTAAATGGACTTATCATCCATTCTCGCTCCAAACGATTCAAATGAGATGTCAGTGAAGAACGCATGCAGTGCTTTGGATGACAAACATGAACCGTGCAACGAAGAATTGATGCCAACAAAAACTGAACTCATTTACTTGCGGTTTCTGAACCACGTAAAACAGAGAAGACGACTTTAAGTGAATCCTAAGCTCGGTGGAATGTTCGTTGAATGAATGATTGCTTCCTGTTGACAGAAGTCTATATTTTTGAACCATCGTACTGCTCCGTGTTTGTTCTAACGACTTGCATGTTTGTAAGATTTCAGCTGAGTTTAAAATGATGTTTCAACGCGAACGACAAAACACTGAATAAAATGGACTAGCGAACGAACAAATGCACGGTCCGTGCAGTAAGGCTACCCTGGGAAGAAAAATTATCACACAATTTAGGTGTCCGTCAAGTAAGTTCAGCCTTGTTTATCAATAAACGTAAAAAGCAAATCGTTCCAGCCGCTGTCCAAGTTGACCGTTGTAACTTTGTTATATTTGGTCGAGTATGGAACACGCAGCATTCTATCTAATTTTACGTTTAGAAATGGGCGAAAATTGTAACTGACAAGGCATCAGTTTTACAATGGCCGACCAGATCACTCACCTGTCGCTTCGTCTTGCTAATGCTTGTTGGTAAATGCATTTAAAATGCATGGGATGAACGCGAGAGAAGCGAAAAGTGACTAAATTTAAATAAAATTCAACCAGCTAAACAATCCGGATGATAAGGCAAATTACGACACGGGTGTGTGTGTGTGTGTGTGTGTGTGAATAATCGTCTTAGAATGTGATACTTCCCATTACGTGACCAGCAGACCACTGAGACGGCAGTTTACCACTCCACAAAGGACGATTACTTGTAGAATTAAATGCGATCCATCGCGTTCGCTGTTTTCGTTCCTAGCTTACCGGACACGCCAATCTGTTTTGCGTAAGACACAAATCATCGTGTGTGGTGGCGTTATCGTGTAGTCAGATGATTTTGTGCAAGCGATAACTGACGTTAAATATGGCATCAGTAATGCAAATCAAATCGAGACAAGCATAGATCTCGTTAGGAAGAACAATAGCACTTTCATCTTAAATTAATTGCAGCACACTTATAGCTTTTTTAACTTTTGTTTTAACCGGCGCGGGTCCTATCCTATTCTTGTTTGAATTCCACCAATTCGATGTTATCTCCATTAAAAGTCTCGTATTTTCATCACGATCGCGGCTTCGTCCATCAACACCCATTTCAGAAGCGTAACCAGCTTGGGTTTCGATTATGGTGCACTGCTTTAGTAAAATATCACTTATTCTCAACTCAGAACCTTCGTATTGACTATACGTTCGTTATGCGCGGACAGAACAGTTTTGAGGTTTCCAGTCCGTAACGGTCAGATTCTTTATTTCAAACAAAATCACTTTTGTGTAAAGGACGAAAGCAAAAGAATTTGCAGCAGTCAGGACCATGGCCAAAAGAGGGCGCTATGCATTTCTCAATAAAATTATGGCAAAGCTAGCTTTCTGCTTTTAGGCTAATCGTAACACGAGAAAAGCATAGTGTAATAGCAACCTGCCTTCAGTTAGTCTTGAGTTACGCTTGTTTGGATATAGACTTCAGTGACACTCGGCAATGCAGTCAGTCAAAAATAGAAAACTTGAGTCCCGTATACTACTTACAACTGTGGGCTCTATGTACAAGTCAGTAATATAATTTCGTCCCAAATTGGTTAGTATAAACTTTCGCACAGCCATCATTGAGTAACCTAGTGGTCAGCTCGTGTGACATCTTAGCTTAGTTGAATCCAACAGGAAGATTGGTGCAATTATGACAGGCATTTGATTGTTCTTTGGAATCTCTCTTCATCGATTATTATATTTGTATTAATTCATAAAGATTACCAATTATAGAGTTTCAGAAAAGTCGATTTTTGACTGTATGGTCTATTTGTCTAGAGTATTGCATTTTTACCCTTTTTGTATAGCTAAATATGCCACAAGTCTATTTCACTGTTAGTCTGTATCCTAAAGGTTTTTATACATCACCCAAATGATCTATAAACAGAAAATTGTCCTGACAGATTGTATTGTATTGTATTGCATTGTATTGTATTGTATTGTATTGTAAAAGAGACAACCGCTAGTTAAGACACTTGTATTTCAATTATGGGTAGAAGTAAGAAGAATGAACTATCAAGCATGAGAAACTAACTAACTACCATTGTCGAAGTGCAAGGCAATAGCAAGTGGTAGACAGTAGACAAAATATTCCCGGCTATGAATGAAATATCGAACACAACTCTCGGCAAGAAACGTCTTTGGCTAGATTTTCCCGGGCTTTAGTATGTAACTCATACATATTTCCTTAGTACGAGAGTTGACAGGCCTAGAAGAAACATGGGTGTTGACAGCCTAACTCGATAAAGCGAGCAAAAATCGCTTCTTGAGTATGCCCGGGAAGATCCCCCGGGCGTAATACAGTAAGATAGGGAGGGCATATTGGTCCGAGGGAAATCCGATTGACGATAAGTATGAATAAACGTTCGCTCGTAAAAATGCATCGCAAGTTACGAAACAACCATTAGTTCGGAAATCGCGGTTCCAGCAAATCGGTCTTCGGCAATGGTTTCTATAACCACCCTTTACAGGTTTTATCCATAACCAATGGATAAAGAACACTCAAGAAAGACATAAAATATCACCATGAGGATTTTTCAAAAACCTGAAGTCCCCAAAAGATAGGAGATCTAGCAGTTTGTTTCCATGGGAAGAAATTACATGTGATCACCGTTGTACGTATAGCCTTTACAAATATAGTTTACACCACATTTTTGTTTTTGATGTGACAACGTTAGGTTGTCAAAACAAAAAGTGACCTTGAGGCTCACGTTGGGCGGGCAAAAGTTGACCGATTCCCCGTCCTGCCTCTCTCGTTTCCTCCCTCCCAGGTAGCCAGTTGGATGCGAGTAATGATCCTTTCTTCCTGAAGCTTGTTTTGACAATGAGACATTGCCCAATCACAAGTTAGAATAGTTTCATTTTTTTCTTATTTTCGAAGCTGCACAGCGCTCATCAGTCAGTCATTTGTTTCGATATCGTAAATGAGATTCACACACCCCTATCGAATCCCTATCACATAATCCCTTCGAGTATTTCTCCCCTCGATCTAACACCATTTCTGATCTAACCTTCGCTAAACGGCTTTTGAATGATATGTTCTCATCTTTGGCCCGGTTTGTAGTGATCAGCCAAATTTTTGCCATCAAGGTTAGCCGTGCAAACAAGACAATTCGAAGACGGGGTTTAACGCGACCGAAAAGATATCTTCTCAGGGTATATTTTATGCATTCTCACGTGTGTGTTCATGTTTTATCGTCCGTAATCAACAAATCGGAACAATTCGCGGTCATACCATGTCCAATAGCTGCGTAAACGAATCTTGCAAACTGCCCATAGATCACGAGTAAAATGTAGATCGTCAAGAGATTATACACCGAGCTTAGCATATATCAAGCAGCCGAATACGCTTTGAGTCTGAGTTCTTGGTCGTATCCGCGGCCCACGGATGATCCTGTCACTCAAGATGAACCGCCTATGAACCTATTCGACTGTTGTTCCCACCAATCTGCTAGTTCGTCAGCTGAGAAAATCAGTTGAATTGCCCGTGAAAACCATGACTGTTTGAATAGATTGCTGGCTGCACATGAAACCTTAGAACTGCTCTTGTGGGTGAAACGTGCTGAATAACAATCTGGACTTGGCAAAATGCTTTCGAAACAGAAATACTAGAGAATTTACCGAGTCCTCTATCAAAATTCTCGAGAAATAAAGTTATACTTCATGCAGTTAGGATAACGTCGAGGCGTTGTACAGCTGTTTCATCGGTGGTAAGAATCGTTCGCAGTGCCTATCCACTGCACCCGAAATGAGACACGAACCTGGCGCGAACGATTGAGTTAAATGCCTCACTCATTACTTTACCGGGCAGACTCTCAAGGGTTTGCTAAAATTTACCAACTAATGATATCGCACCTATCAGTCATTCATTTGCATGGCTACGAGCAGCTGACTCAAGGCAAACGACTCCGAGCGGTGGTTGACTTCTCTTTAGGTAGCTTAACACGGATGAAACAGCACTGCAATGCTTGATGGTGAGCTGAACATTCCTATCACGTTGCGAATAACTTCGTGAATCCTGTGTTGTCCTGCTGCTAAATATTTGGTGCAACTTAACACTGTTTCCAATGTCCGTTTTCTCTCGGTCCAACAGTTCATTGATCTTTTACTGATTGTAATTGTAGCCAAGGTAACACTGTTTTACAATTCCATATACGGTTTTCAGTGCAGACATTCTAGAAATTAAAAGTTAACTGGATGCTAAACTTTTGAAATCCACCTCGCAAGGTCAAGTTTATCAGGACCTCACCTTCCGTCTTCTTATAGAAACCACATGGCCAAATGTCGGGTCATTTTATCCTACCTGTGTACCGTTGCTTTGGCCACATCCGTGGACTCCCTGTGAGTCTACTGTATACAAACTAGTATGCCCTCATGTGGCTTGAATGCTGCATAGTGCGCAATTAGTGACCGACTAAAACAATGATTTCATTAGTTATCAAGTGTAGCTGACTATTGCCATAAGAGCACACGCGCCCCGGGGCGTTGTTAGCAGTATCGTAAAAGGTGCGATGCCTTGAATAGAGATCACGTTTCTCAGATTGGGACTTAATTACGTTGCGATAACAAATCTGGGTGACCTGGTCATGAATTTCCACGCATTGGCCACGTGACTCTTCTCAATCTTCAAGCAGGAAGTCCAGTCATTCACGAGCCGATGACGGTTTTTCACGCATCTGTGATGAGCATCTGGGATCCAAAGGAGACAAACCAGAGCCTCTAATAGTCTCTAAATTTCCATGACTAACATTCTGATTTGCTGTCTATCCACTTACTGGTACTGACAGATGGAGCACCAGGTGGCCATCAGTAGTATAGGAAACAAACTTTACCGATTGCATGCAGGTTGTCTGAACCTGACAAATAGATTGGAACAGTATTCTGGTAATCGGTATAGTCGTTAACAGACTGTGGTTGAGCTCATAACATAATAAAATATGAATGGCGAAAACAGCATACGTGCCAGAAAACTGATGTTAAAAAGTGACCGAAACAAATAGAGGATGAAGGCGCAAGGAGACCATTAAAAAAAACCTAGGAGACTGTGCCAGGTGACTTGCCCAATAACTGTTATTCAAATGAATCCGATTTTTTTAGTTTCAGAATCGCGTTGTCAAGACGACGAGAAAACGCGCTTAAAACACAAGGATGACTTTTCCATATGGGTTCCCTCTTTTATTTATCATTCCGGGTAGGAAAGCAACTTTGATATTACACGGGTACGGAAGAGTAAGATCGCTCTAATGATAACAAATTTACCACTGTAGAAATAAATGGCTAGTTGAAAAAGGACAGCTCTTCGAATCCACTAGACTTTTGGCATCCAGAACGAAATGTTTTCATGTTATTCTGTAAATACTGGTTACCTAACCATGAAATCGATTAGTTGATAAACTTCCCAATAATATTTGCCCATCCAATCGGAAGATTCTGTTCTACATATCGACAACTGTTAAATAAAACTGGCAATGCTCTTTTTAAATGTTACGTGAATTTTTGCAAATCCCATTCTGATAACTCGTACGGCATTCATCGATCGATCCGTATTACGTGATAGCAAGCAATAGTTTGAAAAGTGTACTTTGGAAAAATAATCAAAAGTACGTGAATGTAGGTTTGATGCACATTTCTCGGGTACCTACTCAAACACCAGGATAAGGAAACTTTTTCCGATTTGAAGTGCACTTCTCTTGTAAATAAATGTACATACCACTGAACAACGTAAATATGATTTGTCTAGTTCATATATATTGTTATTGGGTGAATCGATTGTCAGATTCCAGGTCATACTGAGAGGTGAGATCCTTAGTTTGTACCTATTGGACTTTCTTCCCGAATAACACTGAGGCGAGTGCATCCAGCCATCGAGGTGCATCTTCCTTGAACCAGATAACCGTAAAGCAAATGGCTGTAAACGAGCTCGACGTAGTGACATGCACGGAAAGGAAAGCACGTCGCTATGTTGAGCACGTTTAAAGCTACACTGGTCCACAAGTGATTAATATACGGAAATTGTTTAGTAACGTAGAGGTAAGGAATCTAACAGTAGGTGTTGGCTCTCAGAATACCTTATATCAGCGTACGGAACTTAGTAAACTGCACTGGTTAGGTCACGTGTTGCGTGTGGTGGACATTCATCTGCCATAACGTACCCCATTTTGTGTTCTTCCCATGGAGTGGAAAAATCCACGTGTTGGTGGAAGCCAACAGATGACGTGGCAACGTGGGATGAGAAAATGTACGGCGAACTTAGGTAAATTAGGTGTCTCACGCCTTCGTGGTTGGGGTCCGAAAGACTCGTCAACTAGCTGGCTGGCGACACTGAAGGATAGGGCAGTGAACCGTGAACAGTGGCGATCGTGTTGTCATATTCTATCGAATCAGAATGATTGAAAACACGTGCATTTGTACAGCTAGACTGTGTTTTGTGTGTTGGCTGCAGGAGCATCTTATCTTTTCCCGCCTGTGTAGGTCCACTCCCTGTTCCCCTTGGATATTTACTCTTTTTATATAAACTTGTAACTCTGGGGAAAGGCAGCGGTCAGTGAGGCTTTCCTTGCTGTTCAACGCTGAACGATGTTGATGATGATGATGATGAGGATGATGGTGTGCACGCAAATCGCACCGACTCGTTGTAGTAGAACGCAGATGGCACAAGGTGAGGACACCGTATTCACCGCTCCTGAATGATGTCAATATCAGTAAGGAGGGCTTAAATTTTTAGAATCTTTTTTTTATTTTTACTTCCTTTATTAATGAAATAACAATGCATATCATTTTCAGGAAGGGCACCGCGACCAACAGAAGGCTGCCAAGTGGGAAATTTGACGAGGGATGTGAGGATTCGAAATGGCGACCTTCACACCCAAACACCAGGACATTATCCGCTTGACCACAGCCGGATAGCGGATAAAATTTCCTCACATGAGAACTCAAACCAGTGGGTGCGTGTTCGAGAGGGTCCTGGAAGCTTGGTGAAATGCACCGTTTAATTTTTACGTTCTCAAATAAGAAATGGGAATCAATTTCTGATCATCTCTTTCTTCTTTTCGATAGCCTTGGATCGGAAAATTTTTATTGGACTATTTCAATACTTGCTAACAAGCGTTTTCATTAATCCGGTTCGTTCGAATCACGGTAACTGGTTGTGTTCTTATCCCCCAGAAGCTGTACAAGGACTGGTTGCGAATCGTAGTGTCGCACAATTGGTGTTTTAAAGATCATCAAAGAGGACTAGTAAGCCTCGGATGATAATGAACGATCTCTTGAGACTCTCCAGTGATAACAAAACCACGATTATTTGTATAGCACTGATACGGGATTGTTGGCGGCGTGCCACACCCGACAGAACACACAAAATCCCCGACATTTGTGAACTCTCTAAGCGCATCAACGCGACCGACATGTCATTTTTGTCAAGAAATAAATGTTTGTCTACAAATTTCTCCGCATATTGCTTTGTCCATTTGGATCGAATTTCGGTTGAAATTTCGTAGCGAAAGTGAAAAATTATTCAAATGAATTGTTAAACCGTGTACTTCATGTTTGAGGAAATCCTAGCCCCGTGGTTGGCACTGGCTAACTGCTTGATAAATCCAACTTCGGAAGAACTTCTACGAAGGATTGTATTAGTCAGATAAAAATATGAATGGGGAAGGGATATGTGGTGTTACATGCATAACCTGAACACAGTGGAGGATTGTGAGGACGGATCGCGACAGCTTCCGCAGTGCCCAAGAGGTGACAGTTTGCCAATCTGGATTGTTGAATTCTGACCTTATACAGGGTCCGAAAAGCTTGCGTCACATTCACGGTGTGGTAAGTCTGTGCTAGAGGTGAAACAACTGGGCTATTAAGTGACTTAATACCGTCATTGCCTCGCAAAAGAAAACATGAATGAACTCATCCGGGAATAATCATAGCACATTATGATATGTTGCTCAGGATTTCGGCTGAAACCAGGTCAAAATGCGTGCCAAATATGGGACAGTAGAGTTCCTATAGGTATTCTTTGTAGAGGGTATGGAACGAAAAGCGGATGGTTTAGAAATATGAGAGCGACATTTTGAAAGATCGTTGTGCAGAGGTAGCTTGGGATCAGAAAGAATTTCGTGAGCAAATTTCCCACAAACTGATGTGTTGATCACATAGGTTAAAGAAACAATTCAGTTAGTGGTACGATGGACACAGGGTTAATATTTGGTAGCCTCCGGCGGAGAATTTTAAAGCCTTTTTTAAGTAAACCTGGACGAAAACAGGGCAGCAGTAAATAAGCGTTATAAAAACACATTGGTATACAAATCGGGAAATGGTGACTTGTTTCACCTTCTAGTGCCGAAGCTTCCTGATTTGAAATGAAAATCGTCGGAGATTCTCTACCCAGGTAGAAATGTGTGAAATCCGCTTCAGATTTTTATCAACAATAACTCCTAGATATTTCACAGAATCAACTCTTCTAAGTGCACTTGAGTTGGTGGAAGATGTTTCGGAAGGGCAGGCCGACCGAGGGAGAGAAAACAGACATTCGAAACATTCAGATGTGTTGAGATTTAAACCGGCTCGTGCAGAGAAATCGTAAATAGAAGGTAGGTTGTTGGGAAAACTTTGAAAATCCTCGTTGTTCGAAACAGCTTGAGAGAGGGCAACATCAACAGCATACTTAAACGGATGACAGGGCGAGCTAGTTGATAAGTCGCTCAACGCACAGATTTCACTGATGCGTTTAGGGACTTACAAATGTCGTGAGTGGGGTAGGCGACATCGTCCCAAGTGGACCTGTTAGATTTATGGGCAAATTGAAAAAGGTTCGTCAGGAGGAAACATAAAAGGATGCAGATGCCTAAGTATAACACGCTCCATCAGTTTTAAGCCAGAAGACGTTAAGGCAATGGGGCAAAAACGTTTTGCCAAAACAGTAGAACTTCTAGATTTTGGGAATGGAACAATAGCGACGGGTCTCCAACAGATAGGGATAGAAGACGAGATTAATGATGAGTTAATTAAAGAAGCAATTGCATCCATCAGCGCCATAGCACCATGGCTTAAAAGAGCTAAGAGCAGACCTATCAGAATCAACCCCTGTGGTAATTTTAGTGGTGCCAAGCCACGCAGGGTGGTGCTCACGGATGCGTTCAAACAAGCGCCTGGTCGTGCAGCTAATGCGCATTGTTGCACAAGAATATGTGAATGAACAAACACAAAACAAAGCTGCGAAATGACGAAATTTATCTTTCAGCCGTAATGACACTACGCAGTAGGATTTGAACAAGATTCGAACCTTGGCTGCGTAAAATGTCTGATTGGGAACCCTCGTCAGTCTTTTTAGTGCTATCTCTGTTAGCATGTCACCTTTAAATGACAGAGATATATACACTGGCTTCCTCTCGCCAGTCTCCCTCCTAGGAAAGTTCTTTTTTTCCTCTAATATCTAATCGATTAATATATATACTTAGGAAACCATTTCCAGTGAATAGTCTTCGTACCATCTGCAGTTCGGATTCAAGTGTATCTTCTGTGCATATTTCTTTTGTTCCGGTTATGCGACATCTGATTGGGTTCCCCCTCATAGTAACAGGTACAAAGCTATGAAAGTTGATATATTACCCATTCCAGGTGGCTTTTCTGTGTACTGATCACCGAATTAAGCCGTATTCTCGACGACTTAATTGTACGTCTAGGAATGCAATTTCATGTTTCAACTCCATCTCTGTCGTAAGTTCCACATTTGCGTGAGCCGCGTTAAACTTATTCAGCAGTTGTATAGTTCTCGTCAAGGGGTTGAGTAAACAGAAGATGTCATCTACCTAGCTTTTGTATACAAGTAGACTTTGTATTGACGATTCGAGTGGTCAACTTCCCAGCTTTGCCATGAAAATGTTGAATAGCAATTAAACGAATGGGGACTCTGCTGCTACTTCGTCCTTTTAGCTGAAAATTTGATTGCTAAATTCAATAGATTATGATGTAATGGTATGAGCACGAATCGAGGAAAACGAGGTTGTTCGCCAACTTGTGTTTTCCGAATGTGCTCAGTGGGAATTTTTAAACAAATCCAACACAGTCTAAACAGATGTAAAATACATAACAGAATATAGAATTGATCAACCTGATAGTTTCCCTCGACCAACTGAAAAGCCAGATGAAAGTTAACTCATTTTGACCAACGGAAAGGGGAAAGAGTCAAGTAAAAAAAGACAGTATGCCCATTTTCCACGACCGTGTACTTGGCAGTGTGAAATACAACATAATTAGATGATTCGCTAGCGTGGAACGGAAGGTTTAAAAAAAATTAAAAGTCGTTTCATCAAAAACACCTACCCGAGTTGATCGAATGTTAGGAATGGCAGTGGTCAAATAGATAAGGTCGTCACTTTCGGCCGTGGGGGTCACCAGTTCGAATGGTCCCAATGCCGGTCAACTTTTATCTACTTGGCATCCCTCTGTTGGACGCAGCCTGTTCCTGAAAAATGATGAGCACCTTCGTTTCACTAATGAAGTAGAAATTTAGGAGTAAAAATGCAGTTTTGAAGAGATAAGAGATAATTCTGTGAAAGACTAGCCTAAAAATCAGTAGGCACTACCTTACTATTCATGGGAGTCACTGGCAAAGAATCCGCAAAGACGAATGTTCACCGGGATAAACTAAATTCGTCACGTCGCTTAGCTTCGAACCCTGTTCAAGTCCCGCCGTTTGATCCCATTGTGATGTCAAAGTGTGCAGTATGGTTTCTGTCCATCGGTTAATGTACTCCTCATAGACAGCGAATATCAGCTACGAGATCAGGAGTTTATGGGAATAGATCCATGGACACCGTTCTGTGTGACTCGGTACTACAGCAATAAGGACTTCCAAAGGCGAAATAGGTGAATAGCCACCCCACAGATTAATCGAGTCGAAAACATAATGTAAGTGTCGTGTCATGGCCACAAGAGATGTCAAAGCTGACCGTCTTCACAATTCTTCTCCGCTTGGGAAACTAAGTTGCCGTCATTACTCAACTCCGATGATCATCCAATTATATGAAAGTAGACCTTAAACCAATTAACATTTCACATAACATGTTCACTTGGCTTTTGATTGCGCGGTTGAAATCCGGTGATGGCCTCACCAGGCACCATTTCACCTATCTTTTTGTCTAGCTGATTCAAACTGATCTTAATTGTACTAATACTATGAAATTTGTAAAAATAACTGAAAACACGTGTATTCGCCAAATTGTGTTTTTTTAATTCGCTCAATGGGATCTTTCATCAATAAAAAAATTGCCGGTAATAAATAGATCGCTTGAATCAATATGGTACGGGATAAGTCTACATCTTCATTCTTCGACAAACACTTCATATCAGTACACAAATGTGTCGGCCAAGTGAAAATGTCTTTTGCGCGCTCTCTTTCAGTCATATGCATGGGTTGGTGTGTGTTATTAGTTCTACATGTCACTAACTATTTAACATTCATAGAATAACGTTTTACCACGTTTACCCGCATGGTCCAATTTGATGTTTGTGGTAGATTCAAGAACTTCTGATTGTCCGGTACGTACTGAAACCTTTGTCCAGATTGTCTTCACCTGTTTATCGCTTTTCTACTGGGACAGTGTTTAGGGTCCTCCCGGCACGCACTTACATACGAGGAGAAACAGGCTTGTGTCTCATCCCGTCGCTCGTACACAATCATTAGCCAATGTTACCGAACATTCCGGACAGGTCCTTGTTAGTCAGTAAGCCATTCCTACTTATTCGATCATTATACAGGGCATGCGATTTGGAAATTGCGGAAGTGTCTTTTAGGGGATTCTGAAACCGATCATTGACGACGTCCTGTCGGACCATAGGATAGAGACTACTGGGGTAGATGTATCCATCGCGGCATCGAGTTAGCAACGATATTATAGTACAAGACAGAGCAAAATACGGTAGGTGCCGAGCGGTAAGCTTGGAACAATGACGAGAACCCTTGTGTGCACAAGAACGACCGGTAGTGTGCACCTAAGCCAAAAACACAAGCAGACTGGAACTCGGAAGCAAATCATAGAATAAGTGATGTCAGAAAATGGCCAACTTTTAGGGGAAGATTGGCGCCACCAAGTTGTCATTTGTGCATCCACTCTTTCCCCAGGGACGATCATCTGATCATCAAGAACAAGTAAATGATTCGGCATTCTCGGGTGCTTAGAAGAATTTATTAAGTTAGAACATCTTGTTAGTTTGTGATTCGCAAAACCCTTTATTGGATGATTTCATGCACATCTAACACGACACAAAATGTATCCTATTTTTGGTGCTACCAAGGTAAAGGCAAAACAGAACTACTCGATACGAACAGACTGCGTCTTGAATTCTTCCGTGTCAAACCGCCTATTTGTGGTCAAGTTGACTGAGCATTTGTCTCCAAGACAGTCGGAGTTGCGAATCCCAGATCCGCGACTAGCTGTAGTGGTAGACGATAACCTGACCTAATGAGATTCCGTGTTTTTATGTCACTTCAAACTTCACAGTCGTGGCTACTTGTCAGCACCCCTAACTACTTGGTCCTGGTGTCTGTGAGGCAAATCCCTTTTACTGAACTTGTGCTTCAGGTATGCAATAAAATGAGCAATTATCATCTGGGAGGAGAGTGAAGAACCTATTGGGTCAGAAAATTTCCCATCCTGATCCAGTGGTAGTTAGAGATTTGTCTATTCTCAAAGTTCACCAAATGTTTGTCAAACTGGATCAATAAAATTCCACTGTTTTGCCATTCCGGGTCTCGTTGTTGGTCAGAGTTGCTCATTTCGCTTTATTGTGAACAGGTCTGCTAATTGGGGAATATACACAGAGCGGGCGGTAAAACCGGCAAGGGTTGTGTGACATTCACGATGAGCAAAGTTTTTTTATTACGATTGGAACACCCATGCGAGTGTGGAAACATTCGACGATCCGCATTGCAACTGTGGTTCATGCGTCAAAACGAGGCAGTTTAAGAAAGCTTACACCCTTTCCAATTACTAGTAGATATATATATATATATATATGTTGCCAAGATTTAGTGATGTCCAAACATCTAAGTTTATGGATTCGCACAAAAAGGTCACATCACACAAAATCTGACATTTCTTTTCACCACAAGTGTCAAAAACATTGGTTTTAAGATTTAAAATATAAAGCAATTCGAAGGAATAGGAAAATAAAGTGCTATACACTAAGATATTGCACGAAATCAATACCGGCTGGTGCAATGCAATACACCGAGGAGTAGTCCAAAACCCAAAAATAATACTATTTAATAAAACAAAATAAAGTAAAACCAACAGTAAGGCGCATGCCTTGTTATGGGGATGGTCGAGTATTTAACATCTTGGCGCTTCAGCCCAAAGCTGGTCAACTTGCCCGCCTGATAGGCCTCGGCAGGCGACTATCACCATCGCGTAAAATGAAGCACTTTGGATTCCTATTAATAGGGGAAGGAAGGGTAGAAAAATGTTCTAATGTAAGTTACTACAACTGAGAAGTGAACTTTGTTCGTCGGAAAGCATTTTACCTAACACTGGAGATGTGGTGCAAGTAGAACTGGACAGAAACATTGTCCACCTATGCAGTAACATGGGTGATTAATCCCAGGTGATTGGAATTATGGCGTGATTTCAAAGATTTTCGTTTGTTTGTTTTCTTCCCGCCCGAACTCAAGCTCCTGGAAAAACACTTAATAACAAGCCATCAAAGAGTTCTGTCATATTCTGCTAACTTTTCCAGATCAGATTAGACGGTATTGGATTTCTGACTTCAATGATCAGTACATGTGGTCGTGAAATTTGCCTATAGTTTGAACATGATACGGAAACGGTATTCGTTTTTAGACCTTAAAGGCCATGCATTTATGAGAACACGCGTAACTCTGAGCCATACTCATTCGCCTGATCCGTTGATTACATCGATCAATCTAAAAGAAACGATCAAATTCCAAATAACTGATTTTTTTTGGAATCGACTGGAGCTTGGTCACTTTGTACGTAATGATGTGGTAGATTTCATTAGGGAAAATGCATTTACCAGACACACACACACACACACACGCAAAGTCACAGTTTTGTGCGTTTATGTTGTTGCTGAAACGTTGGCTGCTGCTCTTGCTACTCTCTAGATGACCACTTCTGTTAGCTTCCGTGTCTTGAAGGATTTTGACGCCAGTTTCAATCTGCATAGATTATACACTAAGCCCTCCACTACAGGTCCTACATGAAAGGAACTCATTTCAGAAGGGGAAGAACATGAGCGACTTGGAATTCGTTTGTTGCAAATGGAATGATGCAGTTCCCCTCAGACAATCACTCGTTAGTAAATGGCTGAGCCACATACGAGCACCTTTAGCACGATGACTCATAGAAAAGGCCACGGGAGCACATTTGCACAGTAATGAATACGGAATTCGTATACAACGAGGTAACACTAAGAAAACTCTTCTTTGTCTTGAAAAATGGTCACATTATCTTTGTTCAAACGTGGTGATGCGGTGGGTCGGATTTTTCGTAGTCAGCTTCACTAATGCCGATGCTGCACACAAACACCAGCTTTTACGGATTGGATAGCAATCAAGATATTTGCTGAACGTTCCGGAGTCCACCCAGTCCCTACAAATAGTTCGCCTTTAACTGCTTCAAAAACGGTCTCCGGAAGTTAGAATTAAACAACAAAAACGCCACTTTGTTAATCGGACTGGTTAAATTATATTGCTCTATCAACCTGCTTGCTTGTTTGCAAGTTAGTCAAAAGGCAAGATTCGACGAAATTCGGTTGGTTCCTAAACGCAAACGTGGCTACCCTGGACGAAGTTCTTGTTCATCTGATGGACGAGATGAGGCTGGTCAAAGTCACCGCTGTTATTCAATAATGTGTTACATCTTTTTACACAAATTATCAATGGAAATGCAAAACGCATCATTTTCAGGGAAGGATAGATCCCAGCAGGAAGTTGCCAATTGGGGAAATTGACCCATCGACGGGTGGATTCGAACCCGAGCACTTCCAGTCGGAACGTCGTTATGTTGGCCGGTATACTATGGTTGTTATGCAGAATTGATTTGAATGAAAGGTTATATATGTCTGACGTGATGATTGCATGTTTTCCAGCGGTACTTTTTAGGCGGCCCCAACCAAAAGGTAGTTGGAGATTAGGGCGAGATAGAATACAACCGATACCAAGATAAATGAAAGGTCCAAAACTGGAGCAGGAAGGAACTTCTCAACCTCTGTCTTGCATAAAACAGACAAATATTGACCTTGTTACCTCAATCAGCGGTACGTCATTTTGCGCAATTTCAGTGAGATACAGCGGATTCTGAAAAAATTGAATGATTTAGAATTTAGTCCGGTCACAACCACGATGACCGCAACTTTCGTGTGGCACGTGAACAAGGTTGAATTGTGACCATCAAGACCGTTTGTGAATGGAGGTTCTCGTCACGGTTAAGGGTTAGACTCCAATCACCGTCGTTCACTTTCCCCATCAGAAGCCTTTCAGTGGCTGCGGCTCTATGCTCGAAATATTGCAAGCGTACTAGATGAAATGAAATGAGTACATCCCAAGTTCCGGAGACGATGAGAACATCAAGAAAATGGGACTAAGACGTGCTTGTCTATTTAAAATTACCGGTCAAAGATAAAGCTGATTCCACGTGGTAGAAATGCAAAAATATTACATGTACTCTATAGTAGTCTCGAGAATTCTTATTTGGAAGAAAACTTTTAACTTTCTTCCTATCTGAATGACACGAGGCAGGAGAGTAAACTAATTACAGTCAAATCCAATCGATTATATTCATGGTTATCAACCTGACAGATAAATAGACTGGCACCTGTCTATTGTCTTGCACTGAACTGGTTTCCAATGGACTCTGGTAGCCGCTGTCCGTCATTCAATTGGTTTTGGTCACGACAATACCGGGAATGTCGATTTACCAAATATGATAAAAATGATCAAACAATTGCATCTGTCATTTTAAATTACTAAAGGTTCTGGTTCGTCACATCAACTCTGCCGATGGCGCCAAAAGTTGGGGAGGAATCCAACCCTTTTGTCAATCGAAGAAAGGATCTGGGTTTGGAGAAGATATTTCAAACAAAACTACCAATGTCTTTGCTCATCCAAGCTAATGTTTTTGAAAACTTAATTTGTTAGTAATAGCTTTTAAAGATAGTCATTTAAGGAGGAGCAAAAGTAATAACTTTTCTAATGAAACCTACCACTTCGTTAGAAGATTCTAACACATTTCTATATCCGTTGGCTGGCATTTCCTGTCCTTTAATCTTAACTTTCTCCTAGTGAAGAAACAGCGGACTGTATCGAATATAAAATAGCTGAACATGACTACGGAAGGCTGCCAAGCCCGTTATCTTGACTGGCTTTAGAAAGACTTGAACTCGATACCCTCAGGCTGAAAATCTGTAGTGCCGATCTTTTGACTACTGTTTATGAACGTATGTCAAATAGTTCCACGGAAGTTTTGCTGTTTGATTCCGCTGGAAAGAATGCAGACACGTTCACAGTAAAAAAAGAATCGTGTTTAGGGTCATTCCGAGATTCCAATAGTCGACTGAGTTGGGGAATAGACTAAATCTTGTGGTTCCATAGAAATTATCCTCGGCATTTGCGTCTAACGCTATTTCCGTAATATGTCAGCGGAACCTAGTCAGTCTAGAAGATAACGCGGATTACGCTACGGGTACCGTTTGGCTCACCCAGACAAAGTTTGCCGAAAGCGGTCATTTGATTGTTTTGAGTTCGCAGGCTGTTTCGTTCCACGCCATACATGACGTCAACTCATAAGTGTAATCTAATGGTACAAAATTATTGTTTCCACTAATTCAAACCAAACTTCAAGGTCCTTGATTTATCTATCCAAGACCAGGGATAATGGCTTCTGCTTTGTTCTTCCCACGACATTTAAAACCGCGAAAATTTTCCATACATTAAACCAACTTCTTTACTCTCGGCTCCGGTCATAATCAAGATGAACCGAAACTGAACCAATACTTCATTGGTTTCCTCTGCTACATTTCTGACCCAAACAAAAGCCTTCCTCATGTTGATCACCGGTGGTGCACAGCTTCCAAACTGACACTTTTTCGTGCCTATCCCTCAGTTAAAACTAACGGCTCTGTTTTCATTTGTTAATCACGTGCTACTTACCACGATTTGACTTGGCCCATTCAAAATAAGCGACTGAAACTCGAGCTTTTATGCTTTATCCAATACCTGCTCTCCCCACACTATCGGATACTCTGTATTCGACTTCTGTCTCTTAGCTTCGCTAATATGGACCGCGTTTCTCAACGTGAGCATTATGTCCTCAAAATTTACGGGCGAACTCTGTTCTATGCTATCGTTTACTTTCCTTTCAACGACCCAAACAGTCCTGGAGAGCTTTTATGCCAAAATTATTCCACATAGCTGGTTCCAAAAAGTACACGTGTAACTGGGGACAAACAAGTTTGACGGAACAATTGCTTGTTCGGATTCTGACCATTTCATTCCTCCCAATTTGATGATATTCCTCACCTCTTACTCCCTAGAGACTGTATTCCGTACTCGTTGAGAACAAACCTGTTCTGATCTCACAAACAAAAACCCTTTTTGACAGTTCTGAGACAGAGGTTCTGGTTTAATCCGGGTCCCCATGGACATGGAATCCTATCACAGACTAAATCATTTCTGTCGATTTTTTTTATTGTTTGTTCATTCCGGTTGTCCTTTGTGAATGCAAGAGAATCGCTAAATTCTACTTATTCTCAACTAACCATCCAAGCCTAAAATATACCCACTTTTAATTTGTTCATTAGTTCAACACTGGCAGTTTACAGGGACAAGATTTTTCTTTAATCCATCAAGACAATTTCAGACTCCATTATGAACTTAGATTTGTTTAGTTTAGTCCACTCAAGATAAATCATTCCCGAGCATTCTGTCAGCATACTGCCGGCATCAAGACTGGTAAATTCACTCTACGATACTATTGTAAGCTTATTCAAAACTTGCTTGGTAAAAACGATTCCGCTTCACGATTAATCACTCATTCGGCTAGCGCTCGTGGAGGTCGTTTCCCCTTCTAGGTTCAGAATTACCCTCAAGTCAAGCCCAATGTTTACCGAGTAAAGATGCATGCGACGATTGAAAAGCCCTACTAGGTTAAGGCTTGCTTATGTTACGGTCACTTTTCATTTGCATAGGATTCAATGTAAAGTCTATCGGCGGTCCGATATCTGTGTCTCAAATCTTCAGTCGGAGTTGACTAGCACGTCAAACTGGAAGGTCTTGGAATTCATATTTCGCTTCTACAAACTTCCCCTCACTAATACCTCATGCATGTAGCTACTCATCCTAGTCTACTTCCTTCTACAAGGTAATGAAATTCGTTTATTCAGTCCTTCATTTTTCCCGGATCACACAATTATGGCAAACAATCACTGTTGCCGTCTTCTTTCCAAGTAGCGATCTTTCCCTTGACAAGATACCAGAGCTTATAAACGAGCCCTTATTTGAATGTCGCAAGCCATTTGACTGATTGCGCTACAATTCTGTGCAATCCTATTTCGTTGTTTATTTCTCGGATATTTGGTTCGATTATGTTCGCTATTCGACAATAAAATCGCTCGGAATCGCTTTTGTTCAAGAACCGTATGGTTTCTCAACACTGAAACTGGGATCGCGCATTGCTGCATCTCAACGATCTTCTCATCGATCTAAAAGAGGCACTCGTACTGGCCAGCGGGTAGCTCCTGAATGCACCGTTCCAGCCAAGATATCCATCCGGGCATTGTTCAGTACCAACATCCGTTTTCTATTTACGAAAGCGTCGGGTCTGCCCTTCTCACTTATATTACCGATTCATTTTCACACGTGTGTGTCATCTGCATACAAGAATCGTGGACGAAGCCGAATATCGGTGGTTCACTGGTGTCGATACACAGCTTTAGGCTCTATCGGCAGGAGGGAGTTTCGGACAAGAAGAAGAGGTCACGTGGCAATATAAATAAACTCTTGTCGGTCAAGTCCGAAGCTGTTTATACGTTCTCGCTAAACGGAATTGACTGTCTCGTGACACAATGTCATCCTAGGTTTTCTGGCCATACCAACACTATGATACCCAATTTATACATTGCCCCCGTTAGCTCGCAACAAAATATCGCATCTTTTTTCGGCTGTGTTCTAGTATTTATTGTACCCCTTCTTAAGAATAATATGCGCATTATTATAGGTGATTTTAAGCACGCATCTACCCTACCATTGACTGTGTTTGATTTGACTGATCTCTGCCTTTCTCCCACCAGGGGCGACTCCAATTTAGATAGAACCCAACACCCAGATTTATTGCCCCTGAAACTGCGTGCTCCTATTTCAAGTAGCGATCACTATTTTCTGCTAGTAAGGCCCAAGCTATACTCTCGGTCAGCTTTCCATTCATTCAGGCGAACAAATCAAATCCGACTTCGCCTACGTAACTTTTCACACAACAACCATGTTCTTCTTCACAAATCCCTTTTGCTCGCTTCTGGTTCTTTCTCTTTTGAACCGCTGGTCAATGACAACGTCCGATTTTTCACAGAGACGGTCAACGCAATATTTGATATCTGGTGTCCTTTAGAAACACTATTCGTCTCAAATAGTAGTATATCCCCCAGACACTGAAATCTCTAATGTGACAGGGCTCTCGTCTACAAATTCCGTATTGATTAAATGGTGCGGCATATTTCTACCCTGAAATCTGAAATCAAACGTTTCGACATTGTATTTGCAAGCCAAATCCTTATTGGCAATAACGGTCGATTCCTATGGCAAGACATTCAACTTTTGCAGAAAAAAAAGACGTGAAATATTCTTGCGGATATCGACGGCATCAATCGTGCTCTCATCCATCCTTCCACCCATAACCCCAGTCATATTTGGATAGGGTGATGATATGACAGTCACAAGTCTTTCTAGAGATGAGATGTTCGACCTTCTCCGCAGCACTGAAATTACCACAGCGGTTGGTCATGAAAGCCTGTCTTTAGCTATTTTAAGGCATGGTGCTGTGGCTCTGACTGATGCATTCATTCATTTTTCTGACTAACTCATCATTTATATCGTCTTTTAACCCTGACTGTTTGAGACTCGTCACTGGTCTGGCAACACGTTTTCGCCCCATCGCTTTAACGTTTTCCGATCTAAAACTGACGGAGCATGCTACACTTAAGCGCTTGCGATTTGCTATGTATCCGCCTGACAACCCTCTTAAGTTTTTCTATAAATCTAACATGTCCACTTGGGACGCAACTTCGAAGTGCTTCAGAATGCTGTGCTTTCACCGGTTCTCTTCTCTACTTACATCAGCCACTTATCAACTAGTTCACCCTGTCATCCGTTTAGGTACGCCGATGATGTCGTCTTCTCTCAGGCCGTTTCGAGCAACGATGATTTTCAAAGTTTTCTCAACAACCTACGTTCTGTTTACAATTTCTCTGCATGAGCTGATTTAATTCTCAAAATATCTAAATTTTTCGAAAATATGTCCTCTCTCTCGCTCTTGCTCAGCTGCCCCATCTGAAACATCTTCCGTCAACTCAAAACTCCTACCCGGGTTGATTGTGTGAAATATCTAGGAGTTAATATTGATAAAATTCTGAAGTGGACTTCTCACATTTCTACCTGAGCAACGAAACTCCGATGGTCACTTCGGCACTACAAAGTGAAACAAAGCACCATGTCCCGATTTGTACACCAATGTTTTTCTAATCCTTTTTTACTGTTCTCCCGTCGTTTTTGTCCAGGTTTACTCAAAAAAAAGACTTTGAAATTCTTCGCCGGGATCTATCAATTATTAGCCGTGTCCTCCATATCATTGACTGAGTTGTCTTTCAATCTCTGCGACCAACACTTGTCAGCATGTGAGAAATTTGCTCACAAAAGTCCCTCTGATCACACACATCCTCTACACATTGATCTTTGAAAGTGCCGTTGTCATATTCCAACATGATCCGGTTTTGTTCCATCTCCTCTAGAAGCAATATGTATAGTAATTTCACTGTCCCATATTTAGCATGAATTTTGACAAACCGTGACCATGTTTCACCCGAATTCCTGAGTAACCTATCATAATGTGCTATGGTCATTCCTCGATGAGTTTTTATATTTTTTACGAGCAGATAATTATATTTTTTTATTCTAATCACTTTTTTATTTTATTTTTTACCGTTACACTTTGATTTGATTGTTTGCAAAAGTCCATACAATAAAATATAATACAATACCTATTCACAAGACCTTCAAATTATTGATTTTATACTAGCTTCTGGATGAAGTATTAATAGGTTTTTTGTAAAGGAGTCCGCGTATGGTGGTCTATTTGTCTCATAAGCGGATAGAATATACCAGCTGTTGGAACGATCACAAATGGGCTGCACGCTTCCGACGCGGTACCAACTCTGGTCAATGTAGCAATGAGAAACACCGTTGCAATGCTCAATTTATCGTGTAGTACTGGACACTACTGAAATGTAACATCAAATGATCGCACAGTTGATAGTGAAACATTAGCACAATAATTTGCACGGTTTTTATACTACTTTTGAAGAATGGTTAGACACTGAATTAAGTAACCGTGGATAGAAATCTAATCGGATACCAAATGGCCTATATTTTATCACGAAAGATGCTGCTTGCTTCCAATGACTGAACGAATGTCCTGCTAAATGATAACGTGAGATCAACCCGGAAAGGGAAATGAAAGCTGAATATTTTTATAAATTGCACAGACTCCAAGTTGATAGATAGGATGCACGAATTAATTATTCAGTGGAATCATAAACACCTAATAAATTAAATGAAGCAAATCAGTTATTTTGCAATCGGGTCTCACTAATTGCTGAAATGGAACGCACAAGCAAACAAATGGAACTTGTCAAATGCGCATACGAACGAGGTCATGTGTTTCCAGCGTAAAACTAGTCCCGTATAGACACAAAAGTGAAGCTGACATCTTTGAATGTTGCATTTTGAAAAACTCGTCCCTCGATCGTTCATTGTCGAAACCCTAGTGCAAAGTTATAGATAGCACTTCATGCACCCGGATTATTGGATATAATTTCCTCGGAAATGATTGATGAGTGACTGTGTGCTTAGTACGTGGACTCTTCATCGGGTGCACCTTCGTACCGATTCAGATGAAATTTTCGGTCATTGCACAATGGGAGCATCATTTTGGCATACGAGACTGAAGACGAAAAACAAACCGGCTGAGAAATCCTGCTCGTGGTTTGACCACCAAATCTGAATAAAAAAGGCGATTGGAAAACACTGCTGTCATACTCCTAACGGTCTGTTCATTCACGGTTTCCCCATCTGCATTAAGTTCAACAGTCACACATACTGTTTATGCGGCCAACATTTCTGTGTTATGCAATGCTCATTCTGTTTGATTGCTCCATATCAAAGAACCGTCTAAGCTGCAACTGTGGCCATAAACATCGAAAATGGCTTTTGACCTTGATCATTGTGCAACAGGATCGATTTAACAGCATGCTCAGCCACGTCTCACTTGGAAGTTTCTCAGTGCGTTCAGAATGTCCGAAATACTTGATTTCTTTAGGTTATGAATAACAAACAATCGGAAATAACGATATGCCAGGAGTGAATAAATCTATGCATAATCTTGTCACATGCGATTCAACAAAGGAAGCTTCATTTCGGTTTTCGTTAAATGATTGCAAACAACGTGTGTTCTGAGGTGCATTGTAGAACCGGCTACTTTCTGATTGTTACGGTTTTTAAGGCCCCATGCACCTGATACCAGATTCGTTAAACTGTTTATAGTCTAGAAGGATGTAGTAAGGGGAGTCAGTCGGAATATTTTCAGTTAAGTAGATTATATAATTTGAGGAACAGACGCAAGACAGTCAGTTTATGAAAGCAAATCTAAGCTATGAAATTCAAATGTGATTGCACGATAAATCTCATTGAAAGGATAAAAAAATAGTTGCCTCATCACCTTAAAGCTGAATACATTCAAGCGTAAAATCTCGGTATGAATGTCATCACCAAGCTGATGGTAAAAACTGTCGCAAATAATCTACCGACGGCGGCAGTTCATAGAATCTTATTGTACACTAAGTCGCTTGTGCACAGAATGGCGTTGATAATAACCGCTCTATGATGTGCATACCCACACGGACGGCTATGACAACGGTGTGCTTTAATCCGCATATCTTATTGGATTAAAAGTACGGACTATTTTGGGAAGGGTTCAGTGATTATTTGAAGAACCCTCGGATTCACGAGGAAAATCGATTGGTAAGCCCCGATCAGCAATTCGCAGGTCACACAACTGCTACTGATACCATTTGCATACCACAATCTCTCTCAGACCAATAAAATTTTTCTCAGAGTAGTTAAAACCTAATTAGTTCAAACTGCCGAAGCATTGTATGGCTGCTCTGGCTCTTTTATGAATTAATAGTTGTGCGCATCGCACGCGCCCGAACTAAATTGTAACCACTAATGGAATAATTTCGAGCTCAAAGCCATGATAGTTAATCCATCCGGACTTACTATCTATCTATCTATCTATCTATCTATCTATCTATCTATCTATCTATCTATCTATCTATCTATCTATCAAAGATGCATAGAATTCTGTCAGCTTTTTGATCTGCTCAACTACGGGCAAGTTGGCCATCGGAGAGTTGACTCGGTTTGCCAACATTCAGACAACAGCCACATAACTTGAATCATTAGCTCATTCGTTGTCCATAATTCGCCCCTTAATGGGCGCAAGAAATACGCCGGCATGGACGGGTCTGTTTTCCCATCAATCTTATCAAGAACTGTATTACAAGGAAGACAGTGACCTGACTAAATAATCTCATTTTCATGGAAAGTTTCTTATCAAGAAACCAATGTCCAACTCATAGCTAAAACAACACTTCGCACATATTCCATAGTCCCGAAGATTAGTTAGACGTGAAACATTCGTCATTGTTTCTATAAGTGGGTCAAATGGATACAAGTTCACCTTACGTGACGGTGTTGGATCGTGCAGACTGATTGATACCCCTTGGATGTCTTTTGGCATCTGTTCACCGCCTTCCGGTCAATAGCTGATTCACGAATAAGGTTATTAGAAAAATCGAAGGTTTTTACCGTTTCCTCCTCATTTCATCATACTTTATAGTGGGGCTCTTGACAGATACTAGACTCTTCATCCGAATATTTGTTAAACACGGTTATGCGATCTATTCAGAACGAGCAACCAGTTAGTCTAGTTCTTGAGTTACTTTGAATTCCCTCGTCTTAACATCTGAGTAAGCCTAACCGAGATGATAGAAATGTCTGCTGAATACTATTCTGATGTGCCACTGACCGACACATATTCTTGTTTCCGATAGGAATGGGTGCAAATTAACCCAAGTGAATCGATACTATGCTAGAGTTTCGTGTATAAGTGTTGATCTTCAAATATATACTCCAGAAATTCACAGAAAATGCACCTACTCTCTTTTTAGTTCCGACAACCGTCGTCGGACTTTAGAGTGGCCATAGGCAAAGACCTAAGATTTCTATGCAGAATTACTGCCACTGATGACGTATTTCTGATAAATAAATATTATTGTATAAAGACACACTGACCCTCTCTTAGGGCGGTGGACGAGGTGTCTATTGCTTTTACTACTACTGCTATTACTACTACCACTACTATTATTACTACTACTACCATCGCTTTGACTACTAAAACTGGCTAGGGATGAGAAACGCAAAGTCATGCAGATCTTCCGTTTTGAACTGCTGACAAACTTGTTGAGTTCTTTCAGGTGGACAGCTGAAAAGAAACCGAGATCATGTAATTACTTAATTCTCGAAGCTATAACTTTTCATTTCACATTACGCCTTGCTTACGATGATGACAAGTGTGTAATATTTTATCTAGTCTGAAATAATGAATTAACTAGAGGATTTGGATGAATTCGCAGCAGTTGTTCGCAAAAATGATGACTGCAAATCGTGGACAGACAAAAATGGCGGATTTAACAAATGAGTGATTGAACAGGTTCAACATCCATCAAAAAACTTGTATCTTTATTTCCTCCACTCATGAAATAACAATGTACATCATTTTTCAGGAAGGGGGCCTCGGCCAACGGAGGTCTATGAAGTGGAGAAGTTGACCGGCGGTGGGAGGCCTGGAACCAGTGACCTTCACGTGAGGAAGCAACGACCTTATCCGCTTGATCACTGCCTCCATTTAGGTAGTGTGCAGCTGTTTCATGCTTGTCAGGGATCATCACCAAGGCAAACCCACCAAAGAGACTCCAGGAGGTGAAGCAAAGAAAAGCGATTCTGAGTCGAACGTCTTAACCATTAAGCTAGTCGGGCTGATTTTTAACGATCTATGGCACATCAGCAAAAAGTGACGAAAGTTTTCATTTCAAATTGAATATTTACATTCTGTTCGGGAAAAGCAGTTGTTTTTAATAGCACAGAAACTGGACTGGAAAGGTTACGAAAAGTGACTGAACTTAGTTGATCTGAGAGGATTTTTCTGGCACGTTTCAAACAGTTGAGTTGACTTGATTCTAAGCCGAAGTGACGCACCGGTACACATACAGTGCATCCTCGAGTAACCATGGGAGAATAAGACGATTCACCTCACAATACTTCTTCCGGATTTTATGATCTGATCATTTTGCTGTCTGACTTGTTGAATTCGGGAACCAATGACCATCATCTTTCAATTCTGAAAGAATCGGTAATGGACACTAACTCAGCATCCTCCATCACTGGATTTTTTCGGTATGAGGCAGAAATTGAAGACTCAGAAGACAGTATTAGGGTGAATGTCTACTGCGAATAAGGTGACCTTTCACTTTCGAAGACCAAATTGGTATGACGGAAGTCTGCTGCGGTCTTCTAAAAGTTTTCCGCTTCAGTTCACTATCAACCGTGATCCATCACTCAAATCGTCTGTGACTGGATTAACGTTGATTCATTATGATTTCAAAGGAAGCACATTTCCAAATCTGAAATACAAACGAATGGCGTCACATTACGATGTACATTTACTGAAGCACGTCTGTTCTCTGTCCAAATATTGACGTTACATTTGAAAGTTTGGTTCTTACATTTCCCCTTGTTCAATTGCACAATTGAACAATTACATCCACATCTGCGCACACACATAAACGCACACATAACCAAACAATCGTCGACGGGCTATTCGGATTCTGTGCGAGATGATCACAAGACATTGGCGTTCAGTTTATCGCTGAACAGTTCAGACAGGTGTGCGTTCCTGTTCATCTCACCATCTTCACATCATTCGACTTCCATTTGACTTAATCTTATATTTGATAGTGTTATTCGACAAGACAAACAAGTCAATTAGCAATTAGAGTGATCGACTATTTACTCGTGCATATCAAAGTAGAAGAAAGCATTAAACTACGGTTTCCGTTATTCAACAAGGCAGGTAGTGGAAATTGTTGATCGGTGATTTTTAATCAAGCAAATGGAAATTTGTTCTTTGCTCTTTACAAGAAAGATGGATTGAATAACAATTCATCTTCATTCATGAAGTGGTCACAATTTCGGTAAATGAAGGACTAACTCGAATCAGATAAGGGAGGTGAGATGAGTCCCGTGAATCTATCATGAAACTAATCCGCTTGGATAGGTCTTGACTGGCAATGGTTTGAGCTATACATCTTCGTTTTGATCGGGTGAGTGTTTGAGAAACTACTAATAGGGTTCTACTATTGGCCATAAAACTGATAGTAGGAGCCTCTCGCCTCATTCCCGAAACATCAAGGAAAAATTTTGCAAAACTTCATTGAGGGGGGAGTTGTGGTCCAAAAGGAAGAGTGAGGAGAATGAAAACATCCGAAGTTATTTGGATTGTAATTCGGGTCATTTGTGTCCAAAATCCACGACGTTGAACAACATGTCATGACTCTCCAAGAGGAAAATGTTCAGAAGAGAAAATTCTGCGGTTATGTAAAAAAATGTTAGAAAGTTGAGTTTAACTACCGCGTTGTTTTCACTGCTGAATGAACAAGTGAAAGCCGGATCACAGAGCCTAGGACTGCTTGCCAGCCAGCACGAGTGACTCTTCTCGATGGATTAGACCTTTGGGGTACAACAATACTTGATCCTAACTCAGGGAAAAATTTATAGAGTTTTTAAACAACAATAAGGTCGACCGATTCTGTCGGCGAACAAAGATCATAATGGAACCAAAATTCCTGGAAGAGAACAACGAAATAATGGGGACCCCGTTCAGTCAACGAACTTGCGTACGACCAGATCGCAAAGCCTGGATCCAACCCCAAGTGGAATATCTTAGTCCGAAAAGAACAGCAAAAGTTATACATTTACCCTTGTTTTGTTTTCAGGTTCTATCGGCCGGAATATTTTGGAGGAAATTTTAGGGCATTATGAAGTAATTAAACTACCGGTGGACCTCGAGGTCGCCAAATGACTACACGATGTCCAGATACGTAACACAACTGGAAAAAGAGATATGTCCACACTTGGGTAGATAGGCATAAAGTAGATAGACCATTACGTGACATGAGGTAACTAGTTGATAGTTAATTCATTTATCTTCGAAGCCACTTATAGCTTTTTACGAGCGAAATTGGATTAATTTTGATTCTCAAGTTGTCCACTGTCATGCATTTTGTACCTGTTCATTGGCTCGCCCTTCTGCCAGTCGTTGGGTATTCTACACAGCTTGTCCAGTCACTTAAAATAACTCATTTCATCCATTAGCGTGTTAAGGCGTATCACTATTGTCATACTGCCTTAGTCTTTTGATGTCGACCTGAGCTCAACGAAATCAGTCTTCTGCGCATGAAAACCTGAGTGCATGTCGGCTTTCAGTGGGAGTATTACAGCGAACTAATTGAGCAAATATGCTATGAAGATTTACAAGTGACGATTATGAATTCAGCTCAACGACCCCCGGGAAGACAGAGAATTGACGTTGTTTTCACTGGCCACATAAAGGTGTTCCTTTTTGGTCAAGTTGATTTTGCTAAATGCTATCAGCTTTAAATGAGTCTCTTTTGTATGACTAAATTGGTTCTACTCAAGAGTCTGTGAAAGACAAAAAACTTTGCGCCAACCGATTTCAAATTTCTGATCCAATCCGCTCAAGTGCATCACTGTAAATTTATCTTGAGACGTGTGTCATTGAGTCGATCGTAAGCGACATTTTCTTGTGTCGAGAATGCATGACTTACATAATAATGACTGAGAAATTGGTTTTCGGTCTACCGTCCGAACACCTGATCTTGATTATGTCTGTGGCGTACGACTTATACACGAAATCTTAATGCATGGATGCATGGAGGTTGGTGCCAGCTGATGCACATGCTGGGCTTTGGTTGATCTTGGATTTTCTGGCTTTATACTTTTCAAATTAACTGCACAACTCCTTTGAAGGTTGTTGTCCCCGTGCATGAAACCGATCACCTTAAGATGACCTCGCACGTTTCCCCAAGACTGCGAATGAACCACTAGGTTCGCTACAGCTCTCACAATAAGAATGGAACTCAACTGTTTAATGGTCTTCAATATACGGTAAGTGTACAATATTCTCACAAAGAGGTGCTCTTCGACGAAAGTTTATTTAATGTGCAATCCAAAAGAGACAAGAAAAAGTAAACGGGATAAAATCCTGAATCCAGTCAATATCTTAGCCAGACCGTAAGCCTAGACAGTCAAATATATGAAATTTTTCTAGCTTCCAGTGACACACCTTTGGATCAGCAGATTTCGGTCCCAATTAAGCAGGAACTTCCAAACATGCGGTGCAAAGAAACGAGCTTAAACGTTCACGGGATATACGAAAATACCCAAAGGGCAGTCCAGTCAAAGGGATGTCCCCGTTGTGGAAATCCGTGTTTCGGGTTCATGATCAGTCTTATGTCAGTGGGAAGTGGAAATCGTTATGGTCATGACGGAGCTGCTACCAACAGTTGCAGAGAGAATCTGTGACAGTAATGCGAAACTAAGGCTAACACACGTACCACGTAAACTGATAACACTGATCATCATTTGCATCACCAATCAGCAGTCCGCAAACTTCATTGCAAAGGAATAATGGCATATTCGACCTTGGGCCAAATTTTGCCACCTCGAAGGCTAACCTGAACTTGATTATTACGCCGCCAGTTTTCTATGGATTGCCCCATTTTGATCTCGAAGAAGACAGCTGATTTTCTTCGTTACTCATCTATCTGCCCTTGAACTAATTGTTCACGTAACGCTGGATGATCATTTACACAATTCGCACACTAATGCCTTGTTCACGACAGATCCGAAGTAAAGCCTCTGAAGGATGAGTGATTGTTCACTCGTGCGATTCCGGCTCGTGGCATCGACTTTTGGGCGCCTAATACGTCAGTAAATTTTCTGTTCTTTGTTCATTCATGTCTTTGTAAATATGTGGGCCTCGTGGCAGGGCCACCGACGGTCATTCTAGTACTCTGTTCCGGCAATGATTGATGACTAAAAGAAATTTTCATTGATTTTATTGTCTAGCTTCTGCGCAAGGTCTACTCAATTTTGCAATTATTTGGTGAATGGAAACGGAGACGGCACAAACAGTGTGTCCTCTTTACTCGGTTAAACATAACTAACAAGATATATAAGTTGCCCGGCGCAAGCAAAACTCTTAGTCTGCTCAAATGTACACCTAAGACGGTAATTGGCTTTGGAATGAAATACCATGAAGTACAACGGAACACGGTAGAACACTATCGACAAGCTTAGAAGTCCTTATGTAAAAGCCGGTCAGTATGTACCAGGGAAAGCACACTATATGGGTCAACGGTATATGCCCTGATAGTAATTATGGTCTATTGATTGACGATATATTAAAAATGGCCAAGAATTTCGGTTCCGTAGCACCATGTGGAACAAGACCTTCCTCTTCCGAGAATTAGTGGTTCGATTCGAGTGAAAGCATCCTGAGTTCCGGTTCCCGAGCTACACCAAAAGTATTCCTTACCGAATGAGGTGTTCGAAGCATTATTTTTTCTAAATTTTGCGGTAAGCTTCACTCTTAATGCAGTCAGTATATCCACTACAGAAAACAGAAGATATGGGTTTCCTGTCATTAAAGTTATACAATATCGGCTGCACTGGTATCACGGCCATATTTACTTGGAGCAGCTATTTACTCAGTGGGGTACATGACCAACTTGCAAGCACTTGTCAAGTGGATAGCCGGCCGTGATCTGGTGATGGATTACGCAATTTGGGTCAGAGGTCCAAGTCCCAGACAGGCGGATCAATTTGGAGGTAGGCGGCAGCTCGTCGTCACTCGGCTCATTAGCACACCTGATCACATGAAACGTCACGTGGTTTTGTGCTATGGGAGATGCCCCATCCAAAATTTCATGAGGAAATCATGCCACAAAAAGGAACACGGAATTCGAAAGGTCAACGTGAGCTGAAACCCAGTAAGCGTGTCAGTTAGCAAAAGTGGGGTTGTCCACGTACCACGGGTTACAGAACTTTCAACGTCAGGTTACCAGACAGAACTAAAATGCGCACACATTAATGCTAGGCCGTTTGACTCCGGTTCGCGGGAGTAACATCCGCGAACAACAGGCCGGATTTCGTCCAGGTCGAAGTTTCATTGACCAGATATTGACGCGTTGGCGATTACTTGAAGACCGCTACATGTACTGCCACCCTACGACCGTAGTCTTTCCGGAATTGAAAGACACATTTGGCACAGTGGATAGGACAATTTTATTCAGTGCTCTCCATCGGGAGAGTATGTGAGAAAGTGTAGTTTGCATACCTGTAATCGCATGGCAGTATACGATGAGCTATTAAGTTCATTGGAAACGGTTAGCGGTGGTGGACAGGGATATCTCAACTCTCCATCCTTGTTCGCCTTCGTCGTGGAGGACTTAATGGAAGATGCTGAGGTATGAAGAGGTCGACCATCAAATGTGCAGAAGCTACGTTACCTAGACTACGCAGACGATGTCCGGTGCCTGTTCAAATCTGTGGACTAGACAGACTCGCGGGGACTGCAGCTCCATTAGGAATGGGCTCCTTGCCCACAGAGTGCAAAGGGTTTTTACAATACTGGACGGCAGCAGTGCCGAACCTGTTGCTAGATGGAGAAGAATTAACAAATGTGGGGCGACTCAGTTATCCTGGTAGCTGCATGCCGAACGATGGTAGCTCGGAAGTAGAAGTAGGCACATGTATCTCGAAGACTCGAGCAGCTTACTTTGGACTGAAACACTTGTGACGTCGGCCTTATATTTCACTGAAGTTGAAAGGCCGCGTCCATTGTGGTGTAGTTCACACAGCTCTGTTGCACATTTGCGAGATATGGAGTATGCGCGGCGGAGATGTTTGTCATTTGAATGTTTTCGACCACCGATGTCTACGTAGTACGGCTAGGATTGTATGGAGTGACCGGGTGAGCAATGTGGAGGCGAGGAATTTAGTTACAATCTGAGGATACCTTATCTCAGCTTTTGAAGCTTATTAGACTTCGCTGTTACATATGCTGCGTATGGCAAACTCTCTCTGTCTCGTCTACCATATCGTACCCTATTTCGCGTTCCTCCCAAAGAGTGGAGTCAGCCACGTGGAGGTCGGCAGATGATGTCAAAACGTGGGATGAGAAAATGGACAGCGAACTTAAAATAGTTAGTGTCTCACGTCTTCGTGGTTGGTATCCGAAAGACCCGTGAACAGTTGGCTAGAGACATTGAATGATATGGCAATGAACCGTGAAGAGTGGTGACCGTTTTATCGTTTTTCGTCTAGTCACAATGATTTAAAAAGTATGTTTGCACTTTGAGACTGCGTCCTGTGCGTTGGCTACATCAGCATTCTTATCTTCTCTCTGTGCATGTCCACCTCCTGTTTCCCTTGGGAATTCACTATTTTTATAGAATAAAGTAACCATGGGGAAAAGGCAGTCATCAGTGGGGTTTGCCTTGCTGTTTAACGCTGAACGATGATGATTATCATTACTGGTGCAGAGATGCAAATGTACATTTTTTCGAACGGATAAAGCGGAATTGTGTTCACAGCTGGTCTTACATTCTGACACTTAGTATTGTCTTCCGTCAACCCTTTCACGTCCAGCTTCATCGTAGTTATCATTGAAGGACATATAAACTAAGGTGATTGGGAAGATAAATATGGGTCTCACGGTACTGAACTTTGTCAGACTAAAGATTGCTGATGTGCACCAATTGCCGGCCGCTGATCTTCTCGCATTACACATTCTGTTTAGCCGGTCATGATTTACAGTCAAACTGCAGATCCCTGGAATAAAACTGAAGGAGAATTTTTAATGAATTAGGTTCATCCTACTGTCGCTTCTCAGAGTCTAGGTAGACTGGAGTAGAAATCGTTCTTGGACGCCGTCGGTGGACAGATGCATCTGATCTCTTACAACACACCTGTCGACTAAAAATTAGTTCTCATATATAGGCAGCCGAACTCATCTTGCCTCATGAGTTGAAAACACTGACCGGCAAAACACACTAACTCGATGACTTTGAAACTTGACGTTTGCCGTAAAATCTTGTACCAAGCAAGTGTAGGGAACACAAAACGAACTCTGTAGGCTTAATACCTTTCAATTAATTAAATCGCAATACATATAACATATATATGCAGCTGTTGTCAGCAGTGTCTGGTGAGTTAGCTTTCTGGCTGCATTCCCAAGGTTGCTCAGCCCAGCGAACAAAGAACTATCAATGAATCACATTTGTGGCTCTTCTGTGGACTCTTCAACGAAAAGCTTCCATGCATACTCGTGAAGCTATAAATCATATATGTATATATATATATACATAAACTTATACATATATATACATATGTATATACATATATATACAACCGGATTGTGGCGATGACAGGCAAGTGGGCCAACTAATGGAAAAACTGAGCAAATTTACCAATAGACTAAAACATTACCATCCACTTGTTACGGCTTCGAGTTCTATCTGGGAAAGTCGGTAATGGCCAATCATTGAATATTCACCGAGTCAAAACGGACGAAGAGGTACTAAAGATCTAGTCCGTCAACAGAACCCCGTGCACAAGACGAGATTTGCAGGCAAGTCCATAGCTGTCTGTACGTTCTCCTTAGTTGCTTTCAACTGACAGTAGTGATCCATCCAGGAGTTCCCTTGTCATTTATTCAAATAGGCCGATTACGTTGCTGTTTGTTAGTCTATTAGCTGTAACTGAGGTCTTCCTCAATTTTTTATCTTTCATCTTTTATCTTTAATCTTTTACTTTCTTTTTAACGAAACAAAAATGTACATCAATTTTCAGGAAGGGGGCCGCGCCCAGCAGAGGGCTGCCAAGTGGGGAAGTTCACGGGCGGTGGGTGGATTCGAACCTGCGACAACAGATTGTTTCTTGTTTATACAGAGCATTTGACAAGCAACTGCTAATTACAAACCAATCAGATGTGAAGTTAGACCAGTGAGTTTTGTCTGCTATATATTGTTGATAAAAGATTGCGTTTTCATAAAATAATTCATGATACGATGTCAACGTTCAACTCGCCCTTAAGAAACCACGGGAGCAGTGCACACTTGTTTCATCCTTGTTAAGAATCACTAACGGTGCATACGCACCGAACCCGAGCTGAGACGCGAACCCGGAACGAAGGATCGTGAAGCGAACACCTTAGCCACTACGCTAGCGAGGAGGCAGCCTACAGCTTGATGAACTTCACCACATGATGCTGAACGTAGTCGTCACTGATTCTTACAACGAACAGTCCCTGGAGCAAAGCAATCGACTCCTTCTTTGCTAATCTACTGACTTAACATGGCCGATATAGTGCATAGGGATTGGAGCCTTGGTTAGCCATGTAGGTTCCTGAGCCGGTACTTCCCTCAACTACGCGTAATTGTCCCAATTTGATTCAAAACTTGCCTTCCAGAACCAATAAAAGTGTAAAGTTGTTTGTGACAATGCACTGCTCTAACAATTGGTGCACGTACAGGACTATTTGTTCAATGCCCAAGTTAGCCGATGAGTTCCGATTTGAATCATGTTTTGTCCTTGGACGCAAATGCTGCTACGATTTTCTTGAACTTCAAGAAGCCTACACATTGTTCCTTTGTTTGAGTGTACGTGGGCATAAAACTACCTCAGGAACTTGCAAACTTATGATAACAACGAAAGGCTTTTTGAAAGTTTGAACCTGTGGTTCACAATACATTGATTGCTTTGCGTTCCATAAAGTACCTAGTTCATTTTCTCGAGTTAGTTCCCTTCGAAGTGCGACGACGTTTTTATGGCGATTGATACAAACTTGCACAAACGGCAGCTAATGATCCATTTCTATATGTAATGGAAGAGATATTGGCTTGACTTGACCCAGATGCACCCAGACTAAGGGTGTAAATGGGTTCTATGGAGTGATACTGTGACTCTTCCTCAATTGTTGGTTGTATATGTCCGACACATTCCGATCTTGATCCTGGATGAGTGGGAAGATGTCTCTGGACCAAGCAATCATTCTATGTTGAAGGATAAACTGAGCTTGCTATGAGTTCAACGGGATCTTTCACATCATCTGGAAGGATATCACGCTTCGAACTACGCATTGCCGTTGTAGCGGTTTCAATAATCAAAGGGCTTTGGTACTTTCACAGTGAACTTATAAACTGCCCAATACCTGTGTATTCTCGTACTTCAGATCTGCTATCTCGGACCGGCATGACAGTAGCTCTTTGCGCGAACTCACATCAAAATGAACAGACGCTCGTGCATACGGTATACTATGCAGCTAATCAACAAGGGACATGTCACCGTATTCTCATATCGAAGCGTGAACACTACGGAGATGAAACAACCTTCTACAACAACCGATTACACGGTGGTACAACTTCAGTTGTCATTCGTTGATCTTTCTCTCTTTCATTCTGCCTCCTATAGAGGCAAGTTTGCGTGTCCTCAGCACATTAAAAACGGATTAGCGACAAGCACAAATTCACATGCTCGCACCCGATCGGTTCCAAAGTTTGCTGCATCGTCTCGTCGTATGAGATAAGAAGCCAAAAGCAACGCTACAGCCAATCTATCATTTTTTCAATATGATAGTAGAATGAGGAAAGAAGAGAGAGATCCAACGTGGAGGAAAAGATATGTTCGCGGGATGTTGGTCAAAAATACCGGAAGTATCATGTCCAGCCGTGTGGACACACGCATTGCGTCCAGGTCGAATGTACCAAAGTCGATCTGTTTCTAATTTACCCTGATCACGCAAACTAAACCAAACTATGGACGTTCTAAAACAAACCGTTGACAGAAAACTAAAAAAAACCGGTCACCGTCTTAATGAGGACCAATGGGTTGCGTGATAGCATGACTTCAAATTACGGTTATCAACTAATTTGCTACAATGACTAAACTTCCAACCGAGGTTTTATCAAGTAACTGATCATGAGCATTTTGGGTGGTCATTAATTTTACCACAAAATGATAGTAGTATTGTCAGCTTTGTTAATCTTGACCGTGGTTCCAACGTCCGTAAGTGCGCCTGAGAAAAGCATACGAGGGGCAAGCAGCACTGAAGCTATCATGGTTGCCATTGCGTAGGCATTGTTGTCATTTTTTCTCTCCGTCACAATTTGATCATTCAAGAACAGAAATAACAAAAACAGCCAAAATCCACAAGAAAGGAAGAACATCGTTGATTCTCAAACATCACACGTGGTTCACTATTGACGATGGTGAGGACTGGACCGTCACAATTGAATGTGAACCAGAAAAGTTTTGGCTCGTAGCATGGTATCCACTAGATCCTTGTACACCGCTACTCGACCGAGGTAGGAGATTGGTGAATTTTTGGCAAAAATTGATTCTTGTGAATATGATAAAGAGAAATGGTCTCGATTATCGGTTTCTCAGTGACATTCAGACTAATCGTCATGCAGACAGCCGGGAAGGATGTTCAATAATCATAAATACCAATTTCTTACATGCCCTTATATGTGGAAAAAATGCCTTGTTGAGCGAGTCAGAAAACGTAATGGAAAAGACACGACTAATCGCAAGGAGAACATAATGGCGTAACAGTTTAACGTCTATTTTAGTAGCCCACAAAAGACTGTTTTACCTAGATGAAGTAAGAGGAAAAATGAATCTTAAACCATTATGGAATCAACGGACGAATTTAGAAGTAACGGATTAGAAAAGAGGCGAAAAATCTGTCGCTCAAAGGCTCTCGAAATTTAACAGATATTTCGGTAAAACTAATAATAATAATAATAATAATAATAATAATTAGTTGTCCGGATTAAGAATGTGTGGCCCAAAACGAGGTCAGAGATTCGAATCCAAGATCCTTTGGTTACTACGGTGGTAGATGGCAATTCACTGACTTCATGCTTGTTACCATATGTGACCTACTAGGACATTATGTGATTTAGCGTCACTCTGAGTTTCAACGTCACGGTTACTGGTTTCCTCTCTCCCCTTGTCATAAGCCCTGGAGGCTACGAGATATGCACTTTCGATTGCACTGATACTTCATACAAGTCATGATAAACGACAGCACAGAGTTGAGGACTACTATACATTGATATTTAAAATAAAATTATGCGTGTAGGCATGTGACAAATACACGTCTTTATAAGTCCTGAATGAAAGGCTGATTTAACTGACACAAAACTAGTCCCAATTCTACTTCGAAATAAAATAGAGCCAGGGCCACGTTGACCGTAGTCCCTAGTTGGAGGCTGGATGGAACCACAAAATTCTCTTTCAATTGCAGACGATCTGTCCCAGAAAAATCGATCGTGCAAGTACGGTGATAGTTGCAACAAAACTGAAAACTTAAGACGATATATTCTGGTTCTGACGGGCATCTTTGCTCCGTAGACAAAAACCGCAAACAGATCATCATCGATGTTTCATGAATGTATTGCGCATTCATACACACTTCAAATATCTCGTGAGATTCCCGTGCCAAAATTTATCGAAGTCAGTGGGGAGCAGGTAGCAATTTTTGATTCATACACCGTCGATATTTAAATTCCTTAGGAGTTATTTCGTTTCGCTTTTTTTCCGTTTGATTTTAAAACCGTTTTATGAAGCATCGGACTAAGATTTGGGCTTTTTTAATGACAATGTTTCTTGATAACAAAATTTTATCAGAAAGTAGAAAAATCAACCGTGGACTGATTTTTCGTCGCCCTACATACGATACTCTTTAAAAATCTTTTAATTCTAATGAATAGAATGTGTATAAGCTCTGCCGTATTTCATTATTCTGAGTTTTTGTTCTCCGACATGTACGAACATGTGCCTGAGGGTCGAACCAGAACGAAGTGATGATTATGAGAGTCAGTAGAGTTACAGAGTTGAGTAACGTCAAATCAGAGTCTAATGTCATCTACATGCCCTTCTGCCTGTACATCGTTTGTTCAAGAAAAACTAACTGGACATGTTTATGGCAGAACTTGGCTGCTAACTCGCCGTGAATGAACTCCAAGAAAGGCCCGTACAGAATGCCTTTACAGTACAGGTTTGTCCAATGACATGATGCGAATACAACACTGACAGACTCTGTGATCGTAAACCGGCCGTAAATTGGTTGAATTCCATTCACTCTCAGTGTGGCACCCCTGTGATGTCTGGGTGACGAGAGGCGCCACATCCAAAATCAAATAAGTTCATCCTTAGCTTCCAGTTTGCCTAACCCATTCGAGCTATTACAGATCCAGCAACAATGCAAAACAATCTTCTTGTCATTTAGGTGGAAGGGATAAAAAAGAGGACTAAATTTCCGATCAGATCAAATTTTAATGATGCAAAATTATGCGATCTTTAAGATAGTCGGTGTGAAATTTAGAAGAATGATAAAAGCTTGCCTTTGTCACTAAACTCGTCCGCTGTTACAAATTATACACATCAAATCCTTGACTCGGAATGAGCAACTTGGCCCGGGTTTAGGAAACCGTGATTCGGATAAATTAGACGAATGTGTACCGTTGAATTAATGTATTGAAACTCTTTTCCCTTTTCAACCACTGCTAGCCGGGGAACTCACACGGAAGAAAAGGCTATGGGAGATAAAATAAAAAACAGTTCACATCAATGAATCTCACCGTTTTTTCTGGATCGTGAATCCCACTGGCCAGTGTTTGTTTGTACAAGCTACTCACTCAAAATGCATTTTCACATGAATTACACGACACGTCCAACCATCATAATAGGGCTTGGGCGTTGGCGTTTGAGGGCACACGATGGTTCTCACAATTCGTTCACTACTCTCAGAATAGTATAATGGCTATTCATGGGTTGAGTTGGGCCGCAAAAACCCGTGTCTTTTGGACAAATGTTAGTAAGAGTTCCTGGATTTAGTTAGGCCCAACTACATCGAGCGAACCACATGGCTATGGATCCTCCCAATTCTACTTACGCCATTGCAACAAAATTCTGAACACGTTCCAAATAACAGGGAAGAGTGACAATAAAAATTATCGATTGTCAATGATTACCACCATAATCCAGCCTTCAAGACCGATTCCTCCCAGTTCCATTCGGTTGCCTGTACTCTAGTTGTTTTTGATGTTTTCGAGAAATTAATTCACTCACCAACTACGTCTTTCCTAAACATTTCTGATCCGTACTGTCTACCGCCTACCGATTCTCTCGATTCACATATAATGTTCTATTCACCGTTACACACTACACTGCTTTGGCATTGAACAACATGTTCAAAACAATAGTTGCCTGCCTCCTTAACTACAGTGTAGAATCTTCTGTGGCTGTTGATTATATCTGCTGCCGATAGGAATTCCCCCCTTACGATGGTACCATTTCCTCTCTTCCTCCCTCTAGGCCACAAGTTCCTCAAGCTGCTATACTCTCCCCACCATAGCAATCGCCTTGCTAAGTAGGCGAACACCCTACTTCCTGGTCTGTGTTATTACTGCAACTTTGCATTGTCTGCTTGCCAAAGCAGCATCACAGAACTCTCAGATTGGTCCACGGAACATTTGTTTCTGGTTAATCCCCACAAATTTGGGAACATGTTTTCTCTCACGAAGGGCTCAAGGCTTACAGCTTTTGCGATGCTAGCAGTCTAATATCTAATAGCGAGAAACAGCTGAATCACCTTGATAAAGTAAAGCAATTTGGTGTTGAGTGTTCGATCGAAAGCATGTGAGTCTCAATGTGGCAAAAATCAGCTACCTCTTTTTTCCTGTTTAACTTTACAAAACTCCACGCGGCGACCACATATCTCATCAAACGCTTTCATTTTCCAGGTATTCTGCCTCATTGGCTCTGCGTATCTCTCGTCATTTCCCCCAGGTTACTTGTCAAAAGATATCGAATCAATTTCCAGGTTCTTCAAGTTTCTATCCTCCTGTAGTGTGACAACTATCTATTTTTTGTTAAATTCAGCATCTCTAAACGGATTCAAGCTGACCAAAAACTTTCCAGAAAAATATTCACGCACTCTTCTTCCTCGATATATGAACACTTGGTGAAATGCAATTTCTCCTCTGACGCACGTTCCAGTTGTGTGCATACTGGTACACGTGCTCTAGCATACAGTTTCCCCACTGTATCGAAACAGGCCGTGTCTGGAATGAAAACCTGCCATTATCCAATACCATACGTATTCATTGTGAGGATTGTTTTGTTCTGAGTACGTCTTCTCATCAAGTGAATGCTGAATATCAATTCTTTGAACATGCAAAACACGCGGCTGAGTCGAGTAGACTGACTTTGGATGCATACGTCCAGTGTCCATTCGCAGGATGTTTGTATGGGATCCAAATGTTCATATGGGGATCCCAATGGTGACCCCATCTCTCGTTGTCAACAGGTTTGAATTGTGTTTAACAATGAAGCAATATTCAGCTTCTGTTCATCGTCAATCTGCTTTTCATTTAGCTCCTTTATCAATGAAACGATAGTGTGGATCGCTTTCAAAGTAGGCTTTTTGGAGCTGTGACGAAATTAAAACTGCACCAGAGCGGTTGTCTGATCTCAGTTAATGATTCTTTCTCCTATATTATTCCAGGTGAGCACCAACTCGTAGAAAACCCGCGGCGAAGGATGTCCGACAAAGCCAATCTCTAACAGTTCCTTCTACACCTTAACAATCTTTTGAAATGACTGCTATTGTTAGATGTTAGGTTTTGGTTGGTTCCGATATAATGCACACGTATTGTTAGCCTAACGCATGTTTTCACTGTCCGAGGACGTCGCAACTGATCTTCGTCAGTTTCTCGTGAGTAGTATTTGATGTCCAACGTTAAATGTCTAATAAAAGGCTGTCGAATGCGATAATTTACAATTGTTATGGTAAGCAACAAGCGAAACGGGAGCTTTTGTATTCATTTTCATAGTAAAACCTTGGATTTGGGCATGACATGAGTTCATTTCTTCAGGTGTTTATAAGCGAACTTCGCCCATCAAAATGAGGTCATTTCGTGCTACTTATTTTTCCAAGTTATATGACTTTCAAATACCGGATTCCACGGATAGTGTCACTCTGTCGATTAAAAGGAGGCGTTTCGCAAAAATGGGTAAAAAGGAAGTCATGTTCATTGGCGTTCACTACTACTCAAAGTTCAAGCAGGGATTACTATTTATAAACATGGGATAATCACAAAACAAATCGGCTTATAAGCCAACTAGGAGATAGCAAATGTGAGTACTAGGGATTAGTGAATAAAAATGCATACAACGACCCATGATCATGCCAGTACAACGTGATACATGGTACTAGATAAATTAGGATTCAACACAAGTAGGGACTAATGATGATTGTAGAGTTGAAAAGCGGGGATTTGTCCACAAACCGAGCGTGAATGGATTACAAAGAAACCCAAACCAATGGCCTTGGACAATGAAATAGGTAAACACGGATTGTGCCCCTACACAAAATCCACCTCCGGTCTCTGAGTCAATCTGTACCGTAGTAAGTGTTAAACCCACTATCCCCGGCAAGACTCTTCAGTGATCACTTGCGTACCGGATCTGCCGTGAATCATCAGCATCGTCATTTTTACTTTCATCTGATCTCCACTAAAGTTGCACTTGGTCACTTCAATGAAGCTTACATTTTGTCCCGCGATCTGGATCGTTTATACGGGTCTTCCTGGAACTCATGCAACAAGCATCGTATGAGCAAATTCCGCTAAAGTAGGCACCATCTAAAGGAAACGAATATTTTATCTTATATTTTTTTTATCCAGCCAGAATTGGCGAATCTTTTAGACAATACTCCGCATGCTTCTGAGTCATCTATTGTGCAAATACGTTATGAATTCAGTCGATTTCCGATTTTATCCACTATGTGTGTATCTTAGTCGTGGTGCCTGTATTACTTGGAATGGAGCATCAGTAAACAATCATTCCCGATGATTCCATCAACAGTGTTCAGAAATATTTTGGTCTTAACGATGTGATACCCAGGATCTCCAAGGTGAAATTGCTTTTACTTCATACCCCAAGAAGCTTCAAGATTTCGAAGACAGTGTTCATTGGATAGATACCTCCAATACTTAACACTTCACGACATGAAACATGATGTTGGATACAACCAAGATTCAGGCCTGGGGAGGATTCTAAACGAAGCATACCAACCACCCAAATGTACTTTTATCCGAAAAACGTCGGGTTAGATCAAAAACACCTAACTCCGAAAAGCATGTCTAGCAAATTCTGACAGAGTGAAACACAGGGCTTTTTTCTGAGACGCTACCGATTTGTATATTGGCTATTTTCCTAGAATGGATCGAATGTCTACCTCACCACAAGGACAAAACATCCCCCCTATCCGATGTGCATTAGCTTTTGAACTGTTAGTAAGTAGTTTCTAACTTTATTCGTGCAACAGTGAGATGAGAGTGGGACAACTTTGTCAGAGAATTTCATTCTAGAAATGTATGTTTTGTATTTTACACATCACCAAATATCAAGTATTCGTTGAAACAATTAACGGGTTCTTAGATCGAGGTATTCAGTATTTTCTACTATCGTGCAGGATAACCGAATTCCTTTCTCTAGTATGCCGTTAATTCAGATTACATAAATAATGAAACTTGAAGCATTGAAATATTGTCTAATTCTATCCGGACGATGGTAATAATTTAGGATGGCATTGGACAAGAGAATTTTTGTCGCAAACTTTTCACACGAATGTGAACATCTTTGTGACCATTTTTTTTTTGGGGGGGGGCGAGCAAATCGCTTCCTGAGAAAACTTTCTTGATTTAATTTGTTCGTGAAATTTGTTGTAATTGGTGGCCTTGTTTTGTTTAAACCGTCTAATGATCGTTTGTTTAAATCAACCAACATTTTGAAATCAGTTTCTCACCTTCGGCATTTTGATACGAAAAGATTTTACAATTCCTTACTCGTTGGTTTACTATCACGATAACAATTTAAGCAACTTGCGTAGCATGTTTAAACGACTTTGACTCCTGGTCAAATTTGAGGCAAAATCTAAACGAAAATGTTCCCGTTCGCGGTCAACTGCAAGTGTTAGATCCCTAATTAGCACAAAATAATCCAATTAATAAATAATTATCTTCAGCTCACTTGAATACAGGCGTAATCTTGGATAGAATACTTGGTAAAGTAAATTTTTTTTGCTGGACAAGCGAGTTTGTTGCCATGTAGGGTTTCATTTTTCATGTTCCGATCTGTTTCTCTGAACAACCACAATCGCCTTATTACTGCCTACAAACAAATATAGTAAAAGAAACCTATAGATAAATTCATGGTATTTGATGATACGTCTACACCACCCAGCAAGTACTAGGGCCATAAGCATATTTACCGTGGAAATTCTCGAATGTATAACAATCAGTGGCACGTGTGTTTTGTTTATCTAAACCGTGAGCGTTTTCACAAGAATAGCCGGGGGGTTGGAATAGTCGCATCTGAAGCAAATCGTTCTTTCATAGATGAACGAGGTAGAATATAAGGTTCTGTAAGAACCAGATCCAAAATGGGAGGGTGGGCGATCTAATGTCCATGGAATAGCGGTGGCTCGGCGACCGTGATACAGGACAATGCATTTTGAACCGAGCAAAACAAATCCACAATTCAAAGTGAGTACATTTGCAAATTTACTTTGTATAAAAAAGGGATTTTCCTAGTTGTCTGTTTGTAATGTCGCGCAAATTCGCCCTGGATTACAACATAACATGAAAAGGATTCACTAGAATATGTTCCTCCCTCTAAAAGCATTTTATCCTAAGTTGAGCTGAGTGCCTTTCTTTTAACTTTCTCATCAAACAAGCCAAACTTCTTTCGCCTATGCCGGAAAACATTTCACATCAACAATGGCAAACAAAGAACTCAAAAAACATTCGTAAATTCCATTTTGCACCGTCGAAATCCGTGCTCAAGAGAAAGAAACTAGAGTCTTCTTCTTCTACTTTGCTCCGGGACAGGATGTAATCGTTGCAGAGAGGAATGTTGGCAGATATTGTAATTTGCCATCGTTCCAACTACCGTGGGTGGTTTCCCTCAAAACAAGTTTTGGACTCTTTCAGTCACAATGAAAAACGCATCAATTTTCCGACGCACTCAGTACGTCTTTCGGTCCATATATTTGCTAACTGACCTCTTTCCCAAACCCCACAGGGAAGAATCGAATCAAACCAGCATCTAAGCCACAATGGTTGTGAACGGGACGTTGAAAATAGAAGTGGCTTAAACGCACACGCGAACAACTATGCCGTTTTCTGACTGACGGGAATGCTGTCAGTCAACTGCTTATCATGTAGCGTGAAACTTCAGTAAACAGAAGAAAACTTGACGTCTGGGGAAATTCCCCGTTCCTACCAGTTGGTCTAAATAATATCGAGTGTACCCTAAATCGCATGTTGAAAAATAGCACCGAATCATGGTGTGTAGTTGGTATTCACACCCGAGAATTGACAAACATGGCATTTTCCAAACGGTTTTTTCGTGCTCAAATTCGTCTGCGATAATCGGTTATGCAGTACTACTTCTTTTAGGAGGCATACTCCTAAAGTCCAAAATAAGCCACATTTATACGGATCTTGGTTGCTTTTATGTTTCCTATTCATACTCTCTAGTGCTCCAATGAGGTGTAAGAGTACTAATCGAGCCGGTTTCCGACCCAGTCGAGGTTGTTTTCCTCGTATCTCCCCTATAGCACAGGGGTGGGAACGTGGATACAATTTCCGTTGGCCTGTCTATTTTAACTGAAAGCTGCACGCGTAAATCGATCATGCAATCCTAGGACATCGGTTCTCGCCAAAAGGTGTCGCCGAGGGAAATTCAGTTTACTTTCTCGATTTTTGCAAGCGAACAACCGAAGCCGATTTTATGCTTGCGGTTATCACTCACGCGATTTGACTATCTGGATGACGGTATCAGGGTGTTCTTAAAGCTTTCCGTATGTGCCAAATACGAATTTCTAATGCACGAGTGAACTGACTCAAGAGTGAACCTCGATTGTGGAGAAGAAAATTTGCGTGAAGCGAAAAAGGTCTGTCACTTAGGCAACTACACTAGACTTATTGGTAGCACAGGAAAGAACCGTCCTCGTTTATTTATAAGGCTCGATCTGCATTCACCAAATTAAGGCGTCTTTCAATACAGGACAACATTCGCCTGCCAATCAAGAGTCGGTTTTACAATATAAGGCTCGGAAACATAGCCCGTAAGTACAAGAGATGAGTGAAGACGTTAGACGTTTGAACACTGATGCTATTGCGATGTTGGTAACAAATGCCTGGAGAACCACGTTAATATAGCTGAACGTAGGTCGTCGGGCGGTAGAACTTAGCCCATAGAAAGGGAAATAAACTTGAATCAAGCTGATCGGGACGTCTTGCGTATGCCCACATATTATCTCCTTCGGAGCACACCTCTCCGAGGTCAATCCGTAACCTGGCGAAATTATGCGAAAATCCTAATCAGTGGAGTGTCCGATAGACCAAGTTATTTGACCCCGTCAGCGATATCCCCAGCTTGGTGTATGGAGACTCTAAATGAATCGACTCAAAGCCGCTGTCAGTGATGTTTTTTGCAAACAAGTTATTCCTGCTTCTGTGCATTCCTTCTGTCATATGGTCTTTTAAATGTTCCCTCCCAATTATTCGGCGCCGAGATACAGCAACCTCTAATAATTGTGCAGTATAGACGGAACTATTTATTAATTTTCATATTCGTTTTTATCAGAATAGTGTTTTCGCCATATTTTATTAGATGCATATTTCTCAACGAGTCCCGAGAGGGAAGGTGCTGTGATTTTGATTTATTAACCATATTTTTGTTTTGCTAATTTTTACCGTTTCAAAACGTCCTGTCGGACCGTTTCGGATGGTGCATTTTTTGTACTAACTGTATAAACGACTTTTTATTATTGATTTTGAATCAATTTTAGTTCAAATTATACACTTGTTTCGGACCAATAACGCTGAAGCAGTCTAACAGATCCTTTTCTGATGGCATTCTTTACTCATGAGTGTAATCTTCGAGGCATGTCCCATAGACTTTAGGGCCCGCTAAATGCCTAGCGGAGGCCGGAGGGGGCGTCGATCGACAGCCGTGTTGTTGAAACTTGGAGTGGTATAGAACAACATGAATTCCCAATAAGTCAGACATGGTGACAGCGAGTTGTCTCCTATTCCCCGATAGACATATAGATCTGGTGTACGAGCCTCTGACCTTCCTGTGGTGACAGACGCTAAATCCAATTGACTAGCGCCGGTTACTAGGTTCTGAAGCATGTCGATCAAATGCCAATCAAACATGAGTTTTCTTTCTTTCCGACCGATCAAACGGTTTCTTTTCTTAAGTTCTTGTATTCTGCATACAAGACGATCAAATCCGGAGTGTTAGCTTGGTTGGTACATCCGTAAACGAATTACTCGTAATGTCAACCTAACCGTTTGTTATGCACATGTAGCTATCAAACAGCAAGCCACTCCAACTAGGCAGACGAGTTACGGACTGTTCTTACGCAAGCAATTAACCAAATGTCAGGAAAAACTGTAAACTTCAGGTCAGACTAGGAGATTTCTGGAGAAATAAACCACTTGCTATTACATGAGATGGATTAGTTTGACATCTTCTTGCTAATTCATGTCTGCTTCTAAAATGTATCAATCAGTCAGTCACATAGTGAGCTGAATGACACTCAATAATTAGGGGTTACAATAACCGTCAGCTTCATAACCCAGTCAGGAGAGCTTAGCAACAATGCTGTCTGCATGAGATTTACATTCGAAGAGCTTGGAAACATCAGACTATACACTGCATGTCGTAATATCATTATTAGTGACTAAATCGTAAACTGGAGCTTGCAAGAGACCGATTTGTGGTTACCCAATTGCGGCTGTTCAAATCGACTGACTTTTGGATAGACTGAACTTTGCTTGCCGAATCGAACTGTTTAGTTCGATTCCTGAGCTCCAAGACAAGGCGGTTCTCCTTGCCAGAACGCAACTGCTGGAATGATTGATGCCTTTTTCAAAGTCTTATGAGCGCCGAGTTGGACGTTTAGATTACAAGCTTTTCATCTCCGATCGACGTGACATCATCAGTAAGTTGGCCCGATGACACCTCGGCTGACGATGAAAAGTTTGCAATCTAAAACGCCAGGCTCAGCGCTCACTAAGCTTTGCAAATTTCTAATCTGAGCTAGAAAAAACCGCAATATTCAAAATCGTTAAAGATGACTGACGCCTATTTGTATGAGTGATCAGTTCCCTAAAATTTCAGAAAGCTGTGTCGAATCAGTAGAAGGTAATTCCTAGTTCATTGAAAAACGAAGCCATATTTTCTGAATTTAATTTCTCTTGGGCCTATAAAAAAGTTGATTATACAGACATAGAAACACATTGTGGACGTTCAAGTTGCCAGCTTTCTGTGCCAAATCATACGTCACTTGACGGGGTTAGTAGGGTTAAACAAACATCCATCAAACTGGCGAATCGAACCTGTGTCGGATATTGTGAAATTTCTGACCTCATGCTAGACGATCAAGCAAAAGCATTCAAGCAGCTCCACAGAAACAAATAAAATGTTACTACAAGACCAATTAAAGTCTTTGGTATTGTACTTGCACATAAACTGGCTTACATTTCGAAATTATGACAGATATTGACGTGCAACATTTGTTTCTTTTTTCCGACAACAACAACCCCATGGTTGTCCGCGAATTGCACCGACCGAATGAGAATAGACTCAGGGATCGATGCGCGCCTCTTCACCTTATGCTTCTTGGCTGACAGTTAACTGGCATTCATGGATTGTCAAAGACTCTTGGATATGGGGTACTTCGAAGAGCCAATTGGGAACACAATCCAACAAATTGGTTAGCTAAATCGATTGAATCAGTCAAGTGCACTTTTGCCACGTATCGATTCAATGATTCATTCGAATTTAAGGATAAAATCTGGAATTTGAATGCTTCCAACGAATAACTGGTATCATTTGACAGTTGTTCACTACTCACCAGTGTTCCAATGGACCAAGTAATTTACGTCATATGCTCGTATGCAGGCCACATCAGTTTTCCTGCACATCATCTCAAAAAAGTATGTGATAATAATATATGATTCCCTTTTGATGGCAATGTTCATCGACCAACTGATGGTGCGGCACTGGAAATCCTGCTTGGGCCGGTCTTGGCTGGCATGTCCATTGAATATTTAGGAACGAAGGCAATGAATGATTGCAGGCAGGAATCATAATTTTATGGTCGTTATGCAGTTCACATATTTGCCCTAGTTTAAAGACGAAACAACTACAATTGTTATAAAAAGAGAGTTACGTTAGTTTCCATTGTAATTTACTGTTCACCACCGAATAAGGAATAAGGTCTGCCCTCCATCTTCTGAATGTGAGATTCGTCGAGGAAGCAGAGTGGACTTTATTTATGCCAGTTGTGTTTAAACCGAAATGAGTTGGATGGTATCTTATCTCTAGAAGCTTTTGTCCAGTTTATTGCAAACTACCTCGCGTACTATTATCGTGCAAAAATCGAGGGGAATCAGCCGTATCAAGCAACTCGTCGGTGATCTGCCGCACATATCCCACGTGGAGTATGTGTACTGTTGTCTTGTTTGACTTCTTTGTCGGATCTAAGGGCCGGATGCCATAGCTATCTCATGGAACTTGATTTTCTTGCATTGGGTACTCTATCATTTCAGGCTGGGTGACCAGGTCTGAAGCCTCTGAATTAGACCGCTGGAATTTTGCACAGACCTTCATTCGGAAAGCTGGAATGGTTTAACGGAATTGCCAGTAAGGCAGTGTGAATGATTTTCAACTTGCAGCCCGTTTGCATTTCTGCTGGAATGATTACTCCTCCGGGTTAAGTTTCGGCAGAAAGTACATAGCAGAAACTAAGAGAGGACTGTTAATGATGATTTCAAAGCACTCTAAAACATTTAGCACCAAGAAAGTCGAAATCTCAGTCGTGCGACACCTAGTCAACTGCGGCAGACTTTGTGATCCTAATCATGCATTATGAGTGATAAGCCATGCAAAATCTGACCACATACTGGGGTTCGAGGGAACAGCTGTCATTCACCATCACATTCTTAATTGGCGCAAGCAGCTGGAATTTGCGGCCAAACGCTTTCCTTCCCGGCAAGTGGTGCAAAGACAGGAAGATCGAGTTCTGTCACCCTCGTCGGTCTGCTCAACCCCTGTGATTCAGATAGGCTTTGTCCTTCTTATCAATCTTTTTTCTACTTCCGGTTTCCGATATCCGCAGCCCCCTTATCTGGCAGAATCGACCCTCATGAGAATGTTGTGCACATTTGGGAGGCAAACTGTGAAACTACTGAGTTCAACCTATTATGTGATCATACTTGTTCATGGAATAAATTAGCGGTAATGAATGCATGCATAACTCGAACAATGTTTTTTTGAACATGAGATCTATAATATCCCGGTTTTTGTCGGATTCTACCGGTATTCAGAAGCGGAACATTCAAATCTGTTGGGTTATTTATGCTGACCTCCGGCAGTTGACATATATCTGCACCCTTCCGTTGGGTCAACACGAATAACGCTCTTTCTCTGGACTGCCAATAACGGGTTCAAACAATCTGTGGATCAACATATTCTACCCAAAGCATTTCAACTTGATTTTCGGCAGTGGTCGGTTGAAGGAACCACACATCACTTCCGCGTGGTTCATTTGTTGGTTTACACCACGATTGGCTTAAGAAATCAGTTCTGCTTAGCTTGGACAGGAGTTGATGGTTCGGCGGAAGAACAAGCCAAAACTCATTGGAAAGCCGGAGTTCAAATCTTAAATTCTTTGGGGAATGTGCATCACCGAGGAGTTTTAGTACGAACGAAAATCATTCTCGATGCTTCCAAAGTTTAAGGTTTGCCGGATGACCTGAGGTTCGTGCGTTAAATGCGGAGCCCGAAAGGCAGTCAGCACACAACATTTCCTGTGTGTTGACAATCTTGTTCAAAACGAAACTCACTTCTGGAAGTCACACTAGGTTGGAAGATGGATACTTAGAGCTTCTGAGTCGGGGATATGAACGGCGATGAAAGCACCCGAATTAGGTATGCTTATTACAAAAGTACATTTCATTTGCTTTGATTTGGTATTTGCAGCCAGACGTCATGTAGAATGGGAAATCAGCTTACTCACTACGCATTCAGCCGTCAGCGCCAAGAACCAGAATATAACCGCCGACTCTCCGCTTGCCGAGAACATGCATTATCACTAACCTACCATGGATTCGACTGTTGAATGCAGATTAAATGAGTGATCATCTAGTGTTGCGCGGGCCGCCACTCGAAGAAGACACGGGAACCATTCCGGTTTAAGTCTTTGGGTTAGCCTCGTCGGTAACTTTACACTGGGAACAAGCAGCACTAGAATGACGTCGAGCAACGAGGAATGGTTTAGTCAAGATCAGCTGATCTGAGGTGTTGCTGCCATCCGACTCTGAGTTATGTCGACCTGTTTATGGTCCAAACTCAGATGTACAGTAGGAACAAATAGAAGATGAGTTGAGGACAATCATAGTTTACAACGACTTGGAAAGGAACGATGAACCTCTAGCCAGTACTAAAATGTCACCAGCATGTGTGATTGCAAGTGGGTAATGATCTGAACTGAAATCAGTAGCAAGAGAATGGAAACCGGAGGGAGCAGATTTATCAGTGGATGCAAAGTGGCAGGAAGGACAGCAATTTGGATCTGATTTGGTGACGGTATGTAGGTAAAGAAGTAAGAACAAAGAAAGACTCAAATACACATCAAACCATTTGAAAGTTGCTGCTTGAAAGGACCATAGACGGATGCTTGCAGATTTGTGTTTCAAAGGCGTCTACTTTTTGAATTAGAATAGGAAAGGCTAAACCATAATGGCCAATGAAAGTACGATAGCTCGATGACGGAAGTGTTTTCGTTAGGTTCTGATCGGTGGCTTTGCGGTTCACAAAGCAAACGTTTTATCACCACCCGAGATGCTGCGACCCGGAAGAGACACGTCATGGCAAGAAAGCAAGGGAAATTTATGGCGGACAACTATAGCGGTGTGCCGGCTGAATAGGTCTCGGAGATCACCCGGCTTCTATGTCAGAGAGGCCTCCAGGAAAGCCGTACAAGGCGATCTCAACACCAAGCTTAGCGGTCAGAACCTACGGAAAGCCAACGCCGTAAGCTACGACCAACGCATATTTTCAAGATCGTTGAAAAGTATTCTTCAGTAGGGCTTTTGAAAGTCAACGAATCATTGAAGAAAAATTAGAAGTGTAACGTAAATACTAATACAAGTTCTATCTCATCAAGGATGTCTGGTAATGATCCGGTTTGGAATTTATACTATACAGATTCATGAGATGGATAGCGAGGAACACACATATACATGAACAGGAATAATCAATTATCTAAAACGATGCTAGTGATGGGGCTTCCCTTGCGTTAGAAATCCAAACAGCGATGAACCTAGAAGGTGTGATCTGCCTGTCTAGTTACACCAATACACCACTACAGTCCAGTGGCCAGCTGATATGTACCGAAATAAACGGCGAATCTGACTGTGCCCAGCACCGAAATGGTCAATTCTGGTGTACATGAGTAAAAAAGATAGGAAGAATGTAATTTAAAGAACTGAGTCCCCCTTAGCCAACGTGTTAACTTTGAAGGAAAACATATGTCACGAGATGCAAGCATTTCGTTTACTCATTTCGATTGTGAATGCACAACATTTTAATGTGTACATAATAGATTGTAAAAAATAAATTGGAGTGAGCTAACCGGAAAGTTTTATATATCTAGTTACCGATAAACTGGAGTAACGGATGGAATAATTTCATGCGAGTTAATGTCAATATGGACTAATACTCAGGGTTAACCGTTTCTGTGCATAAAGCGCTGGATGATGCATGTTGATAAACGAGCCTGAGCGATTGTCAGTAGCTTTTGGGTTTGTATTGCTCAGAGTTACTTTGAAAGATTGTGGCTCGATTCCACCAGATGCTTTTCGATCGAAGCTGTCGGAAATTTAGCTTCAATATACCAGGTCACAGAGCATTGTATCATCGATGCTGACAACCAATTTGGTCTGTGTTCTGACACTCGCTCTGTCAAGCAGCAATGCGTTTGCCAATGTAGGGATCATCGCAACTGCAAGTGAACTGCTAGACAACGCGTGAGACGTTAGGATCAGCAAAATTCCTTTTTTTGCAATAAACTCAACTTGTTGCTGGATACATATGTCTGATGACCGATTTGAGAACTGTGTTAATTTGATAAACAGATGGTCACCTCTAAATGGCAAGGTAACAAAATGAAATTGACGTAGACAGGACGTATCAAACAACAAGCTTCCATGGTTAGATTCTTCCAAGCCATAATGGGACATGGCGCTCCTGTCAAGATGCAACCGTAATTGAGGAACCTGGAATAGAATAGATGGAGCAAGGTAGTCTGGTCTAGCTTCCAGTTCTGGGTTGCGAATACTCAATGTTGATACCCTATGCTTAACAACCGAGGCTGATGGTAGCAAAAATAATCATGGCTCAATACAAAGTGAGGAAGAAAGAACGAGGTTTCGACATGTCTTCATGCTTCAGAAAGGCAATTAAGATTTGTAGATTCAAAAGAGTGCCGACTAAAGAACTCCATCATGGCACAAAGCTCGAACAGAGTGGAGTAAATAACATTAGGGAGTATATCGAAAAATCGATGCGCCATATATTATTTTTCATTGTAAATAATGTGATACTATTAACAGTGTTGTTGATAGATATAATTCGGCAACGTTTCGATTACCGTGGGTAGTCTTTCTCAAGACAAGATTTACGATCAACTTGGCTTTTAAAACTTGCCTTGAGAAAGACTACCCACGGTAGTCGAAATGTCGGCATATTACATCGACCAACAACGCTGTGTTATTAACATCATATCATTCTCAATGAAGAGTGTAATAAACCTTAAGGGGGGATGGTTAGACCGTTCTCCAGGTTGAAGCGCAGAATGAATGGACTGTTTTTGTACGGTACTATTAGACTAGGTGGCCATACTGATACTCGATCGTCGATTCACCAACCTAGGCCGAAATCATATGCTCGGTTAATTTAAACAAAGCTGTCGAGCCGAATGGGTAAATATTTTGCGATCAGCGCTTTATTTATTCCGTAATTCAAGTATGGATATGGAAGAGGTCGTCATTATGCTTTGGAGCAAATTATTTCATAATGTTGAGTATTCGCTAACAAACAAACCGGGTTTACTTTCAGTCCCGATGTGCAATTAGGATTAGTTCTCCCCCCACGAGAACAGAAGTACATAAATTGATGCCACTGAGGCTATGACAACATGCGAAGTTAATTTTCACCCGCAGCGGTCGTAATGGTGATGATTTTACAGTTTGCATGGTTTTATAAAGCTTAAGGACAGGGAGTGTCCTATCCAACAATTAGCGAATGTTCTTTGGCAACTCTCAACGGCAATCCTATCCCATTTGAGTGTAGTCGAACACATGATCGAGCAACATTCCAAAAAGCGTCTGACATGAGTTATGAATATGATTAGTTTATTATCACATGTTCTGAAAATTATTTGAACCAGTCACCTTAGTCGTCTAGCCTTTGAAACTTACGTCAGTGGTCGTTCCGAGGAGTTGGACGTCGGGAAGAAAGGAGGTAACTAGCTGGATTATTTAAAATCCCCCTGTGGAGGAGTGACATTAGTACCCACAGACAATAAAAAAGAGTAATTTGCCCGGTAAGGCTTTCAAATCTTGTTTCCCAATTTATTGAGTCCGTTAATTTAGCTATTTCGCCTTATGTGGAATTCAGACCTTTTCGTTAAAGACTGGAAAACAGCAGTTCTACTCTCCAAGGGAAAGGAGGGTAACAAGGTTGTATGCGTCAATTGCAGAGTTGTCAACCTCATCGATACAGCAGCCAGGCTTTTTCGACACATCTGCGGAACCGCTTTTCGTTGTTCGGTACGCACAAGCACACTTTTTATCCAGTGTGGATTTCATTGAGGTAACGATTTTGTTGTTCAGTTTTTATTCACTTCATCGAATTCTGGAACATCGGTATGAACTCCGACAACCTACCACAGTGCATTCTCTCGGATTTCTTACAACATTGGAGGCGTGCACTCTCAGTTCTCGATGGCCAATCCCTTTAAATGGGAACCTACGCAGACAGATCTCAAAGCACTTTCAGTGTGTCATTTTTGAACGGAATTTCGTAAACACTTACAGGGCTAGTAAGTAACGAGCAGTTACTCGTGTCCATCTAGTGATCAAACAATAGCTGCAAAGATGGATGTATCAGACCAAGCGATTTTTATCGGCGGATTGCGCGAACGAATTTACACCTTCATGGAATCTTTGACTGTTATAACCTTGAAGTCTGAACGATTTGCGCGTGACATCCTGGTCCTCACAGATGCCAGTTTATCCATCCAGCTGCTTGCATGATTTAACTGGACTTGAGTCGTTCAGAGCACAGCATCGTGATTATTTGACCACATCGTCAGACAATACCATAAACCAAATCTACAGTACCAGTGACTGGCACTGAGCAAATTAAATGGTTAGTTGGTGGAACTGCAACAGAACTTGTTGGATATCCGAAGAAAAAGTTCACGTTATTCATGGGCGTTTAGCAGTAAGAAAAATCTTCAACTCGTCAAAGCAAAAACATTGGGGCTGATTTTTTCCCGGGTGAGAACTTGGAAGGACACAAACAGGTAAGAACTCTATCCTAATTGGAGCTTTACGAAGTTAAACACAAAAAAGTCCATTCTAGTGACGATTAGTTGTGAATAACACGGAACTGTGATTACGAATAGACGATCCTGGACAATCACAGCTGGCTTAGAAGACATTTATATTGTATTCTCTTGTATTGCATTCGCATGAACGTTGGCGCAAGCTTGTGTTCGTAGTCCAGTCAGATAGGACGTCCTTGTCACCCGCCACAGCAGTGCGTGCTCCCAGTCTATGTTGAGGAACAATAAATTTTTAAGCAACGATAAATCTAACCGACTGTAGCGTCGAAAGGAAACCATGAGGGAGCTAAAATTCCCTCAAGAAAACAACGAAATAACAATGACACAGAATTGTAGCGCAGCCAGTCAAATGCCCTGGAATTGCCGTAATCTTTTTACAGAATATCGTAGTCTTCTACAATTATTCACACCACTGGAAATGTGAAGTGAGCATTTAAAGTTCATTCGAAAGCGAACGAACCGAATTTCTCAGAGTTCGACTTCATCATCATCATCATCATCTTCATCATCATCCTCATCCTCTTCATCACCATCGTCCTCATCATCATCGTCATCATCATCGTCCTCATCATCATTATCGTCTTCATCATCATCATCTTCATCATCATCATCTTCATCATCATCGTTCACCTTTAGACACCAAGGCGAGCCACACTGACCGCTGCCTTTTGCCCTAAGGTTACTCATTTCTATGCAAAAATTGAATATCCAAAAGAGAACAGGGAGTGGATCGACACAGACAAGAAGAGATAAGAACACTGCAGCAGCCAACACAGGGAACGCACTCTAACTGTACAAATGCACTCTTTCAATCATTCTGATTCGATAGAAAATGAAAACGCGATCGCCACCATTCACGGTTTACTGCCATATCTTTCAGTATATCCAGCTAGCTAATTGACGAGTCTTTCGGACCCCAACCACGGAGAGGCGAGACACCTTGTTTACTTGAGTTTGCTGTACACTTTCACATTCAACATTGTCACTTCATCTGCTGATTCCCACAAGCCTTACTCCACTCCTTGGAAAGAATACAGAATAGGGCACGATATAGTAGATGTGTGTTTGCCATACGCAATACATGACTAAACCAACGTATTCTACCCATACTCTATATCTTGCAACAGAACTGAGTGCACTGTGGCACAACACACTCGATCTTTCAACTTCAGTCAAATATCAGACCGACACCACAAGTGCCTCAGTCCAGCGTAAGCTACTCGAGCCTTCGACATACGCGTATACCTCTGCTGCTAAGCTACCATTTTTCGATGCGCATATGACAAGGTAAGTGAAACGGTCCACTTTGAAAGTGCGAAGCACATGTTGAACCAAGCAACCGATCTCAACAGTCTATCTACTGCCCGTTGTGTATGGTCCGCGGATTCTAACAGGCATACAACGTCGTCTGCGCAATCTAATTCACACAGCTTCCTTCCATTTCCCAGTTCAGATCCTACATCCCGGAGATCTCCTAAAGCGCCTTCCATCACCTCGTCCATGACGAAGTTGAATAAGAATGGAGAGTTGGAACACCCTTGTCGAACGCCACTAGTTGTTTCGAATGAACTCGATAGTTCACCGTATACCCTCACGCGACCATAAGTATGCGAGTACAATGTTTGCGACAGATTCACTAAATTCGTTGGCATGCCCTTCCGGTGTATAGCATTACATAGTGCTGGTCGGTCCACAGAGAGTAAAACACCTGTCAAGTGCAGAAGGACTACGATAGTAGGGCGGCGGTGAGTGTGGCGCGTTTCGAGTATCTGCAGGCAGAAGGGACAAAGAGATTGGGTTTGGGACGGAAGAGAGAGGTTGAATAAAAGCGAGGAAACTCTGAGCAGTAGCATACTTATCACTGCGTACCTCACCTGTGCTCGATGCAATGGGCAGTGCGATCCTGATTAGCCTGTGCGTGGACCAATGCAGTATGGAATTATTTGTAGGCGTGTAACTCATGGGGATTGATGGACGGGTAGTGATAGGAAGTCCAGCCGCTAAGCAGAAGAACGATTACGGTTCTCAAACAAGGCCTTTGATTGTGACAAGAACCTGACCGCAAGGCTGATTGGGAGCCCATCTAATTGGATCAATTATTCTTTTACTCGTTTTGCCGACTGATCAATCACCGACTGGGAGGGCCAACAGCCCGGCTTCTACCTATTGAACTTCCATGTATGGTTGGAGCTTCGGCTTGAGATAAGCCATCCTGTATAGGTCGTTGTGTCTTTTATGCACGTAGGCCGTCACATTGCGTCAGGCTGCAGTCTTGTTGTGACAGATCGTCAACTCCGCTAAATCCCCACCAGGTGTGGAGGCCCCAATGTCCAAGTACTTTCTTTTCTCCAGTCTTACAGTTCTCGAATCTTAACCAAAATCTCCGAATGTTCCCTTCTCCACGTATAGCCCAGCATATCAGGGTGGATGGTGCGGTCGTATAACTTTCACGGAGGTTAGTGATTTGATGAAAATAAGTAAAACCATGGGAAGAATGACACGCGTTGTGCACCGCAAACAGCATTTGTTCTTCTTTCCCGGATCTGTCATGAACAGCTCTACTTTTTACCTGGTGCCAACTGCATTTATTTTTTATATTCAAGTTCTGATAAATATAAAGCGTGCAACCTCAGTTAGCTACTGCAGTTCCAGCCATAATTTTTTCACAGACTGCGGTAAACGGTCCACCAAACCACTAGAACGATTCAAATGGCGCAGGTTTATTGACAGAAAAAAAATTTTCTGCTAATTCAATGGGTGTTTTGCCTCAGTTTATCGACTGAGAGAAGCTTCATTTCATAATATAACTCTGGTAATGTTACGAGGCCAAAAGGTTGTTGAAATTCTTTCTTTCGATTTTGACGAGGTCATTTGAACTGGAAGTGACAAGACTGATTGAAACACAATTCCGAAACGGGATCTATCCTGCCGTCGTCTGGCAATCAAACGTCAACTATCACAATGAATTCTTTTGTTTCACGCTAATTCTTTAGGCCTCTGTCCGAAAATAGATGTTAGTGACATAATTATTCCTGTCACAGTGGATAACATGTCTGTACGATTCTGACTTACTTTAATGCGGAATCTTTAAATCTTCCACAAATATGAAGTCTCTTCTACATGCGACAGATTAAATAATAGTATTGCGCAAAGAAATCATTTCCGAGGACACTTTTCGAAATATTTCGCAACCAAAATTAAAGGCACGATAGACTGTCACAACTACTTTCCAATGACAAAATATCTATCTTAAGACAAACACTGATTTAGCCTTACTTCAGATGGCGCGGCCCGTGTGACGCACGACTACTGCCTCGTCATACTGGTGTTCAGCTAGTCCGTGGTGTCAGTTAAATGGTAGCTCCACTCAGTTTCGGTTGACCAAATTTTCTACAGTGATTGCCAGCTAACCAACGGTTGAATAACTGTTGATGAAATACGGCGACACTCATCACCAGCACACCCATCTTCCTCGTCTTCGTCCTCGTCCTCGTCATTGTCGTTGTTGTTATTTTTGTCCAGCGTCCAACAGCGGGACGAGTTGCCCTGACTGTCATCTTTCCCATCATAATACGCGTTCCAATAAAAAGAATGAATTTGTAAGGTGAACAGAGAGTTGACCTGCAACAACTGTCACAATGAGACAGTAAATTTGACGTGGTCGGACAGCTTTCGCGTCGTCATAACCCATGGGTTATTTCAAGCCAAAAATAATATTACACCTGGAAGGTAAACGGATAAACCTTTGAAGAACTAAATGCTAGGTCGTCCAGGTTTGCATTGATTTGAGCTGGCAACTTAGTCGGAACGTGAGGATAAAAAATACAAACAAGGAAAAAAAGGATTCACATTTATAACCTTGTAAAAATGTGAAAAACCTTACTGAGTAATAAGCACGGCACATTATGTATGCTGCTCAAATATTTGATTTGTCAAAATGCATGTCAAATATTGGACAGTGGAGTTCTTATTGTTATTGATTCTAGAGGGTATAGAACGAAAATCGGATCGTGTTGAAATATCAGAGTGAGATTTTGAGAGATCGTTGTGCAGAGGTTGCTTGGGATCTGACAGAATTTTGTTAGCAAACATGCTGATGCGTGTTGATCACATAGAATTAGAGACAATTCAATTAGTGGCATGAAGGACACCCGGCTAATAATTGATAGCGCCCGGCGAGAGATTTTGAAGCCTTTTTTAAGTTGACCTGGAAAAATAACAACAGAACAGTAAAAATTGGAAAAGCAAATAGGTGTACAAATCGGAAGATCGTGCCCTGTTCCATCTTGTACTGTCGAAACTTCATGATTTGAAATGACAACCATCGGAGATTCTTTGCACAGGTGGAAATGTGAAAACTACGCTTCAGAATTTTATGAATAGTAAGTCCTAGTTGTTTCATAGAATCAAACCTGGTATGTGTTTTTAAGTTGATAAAAGAAGTTTCGGATGCGGCGGCTGAACCAGAACGAGAGTGCGAGAGAACAGACATTCGAAACATTTTGATGTATTACGATTTAAACCAGCTCGTGCAAAGAAATCGTAAACGGAAGATAGGTTGTTGGGAAAACTTTGAAAATCATCGTCATTCGAAATGGATTGAGAGAGGGCAACATCATCAACGTAGTGAAACAGATGACAGAGTGAGCTGGTAGATAAGTCGCTGATGTAAGTAGAGAAAAGAAACGGTGAAAGAACAGCACCCTGCAGCACTATTAAGTTGTTAGTCAACGCTTTTGAATTTTAACCGTCCATTGGTGTGCACTGGGCTCGGTTATTAAGGTACCCAGACAGCCATGCTAATGAGGAACTGCTCGAACCAAATGTTTGTAGTTTTTGAATTAGAAGAAACCGTGGGAACGAATCCAATTCCGACGAATAGTCCAGGAAAGGGCAACGCACAAATTTCATCGATGCGTTTAAGGACTTCCAAATGTGGTGAATGAGGGAGGCGACATCATCCAAAGTGGACCTGTTGGAGTTATCGGAAAACTGAAAAAGGTCTGCAGGAGCAAACATAGAACAACGCAAGTGCTTACGTGTAGTACGCTCCGTCAGTTTAAGACCGAAAGACGTTAAGGCGATGTGGTGAAAACGTTTTGCCAAAACAGTTGAACTACTAGACTTTTGGATTGGAACAATAGTGCCGGGTCTCCAACAGTCAGGGATAGAAGAC
>LUCM01011606.1:120691-151088 GCA_008360955.1 Fasciolopsis buskii | reverse complement strand
TAATGGCTAAGGCGTTCCACTCACAATCGTTCGTCCCGGGTTCGGGTTCGCGTCCCAGTTCGAACGATTGTGAGTCGAACGCCTTAGCCATTACGCTACCGGGCAGGCTGTGAACGGTTTGTTGAACTTCACCACATGATGTTGCACCTATCCGTCACTGATTTGCACGGCTACTGTCCGTTAGCTCAGCGCGATCGACCTCTACTAATAGATGACTTCTCTGCAGGTAGCCTAAGTACGACGATGATATCACATGGTGAATTATTTCATGAAAACATTTAATCTCCTACTACTAAAATGTATAAAGTACTCATCTGTCATACGAGAAATGTGATGACGAAGCTGATCTAGCATGCGCACTCGACTAGTTGAGCTTGTTGGAGATAACTACAGGCGAACCAAAGCAATTTATAATCTCCAACATGCTCCACATACGATCATTGAACAACGACTGAATCCAGAACATGATGCACTCAGCATTCCATCGAACCAAGGAATGCGGATCAACCTTGATTTCTCTACGACTGACTCAACACTGACCCAACTGAACAAGTAAAAAGTGAAATGAATAAGCATTCGAAAAAGCTATAGCAATTACAAAGGATTATCAAACAGATATGATGAAACAAAAAGGCTGACGCTCGAAACACAACAAAGTTCTATGAAGTAGTGATAGTGCACAAAATGGGCATTTCACTCAAATCTATCGTCCATTTTCGTCAAACTCCAACATGCCGGTTAGGAATAGATTGGTGGAGGTATCTGAAATCGTGGATATGAGGATCAAGCCAACGTCAACCAACGTCAAACATTTGATCCGGAAACTCAAGAACCGTAACTGCAGAAGAATACGAGGCAAGTATTTAGTCAGATATCATTAGACTACAACTGATTTAGTTCCAGTAAGAAAGGTAAAGAGAGGATACTGGAGGGAACACTAACGGGACAAACCACTGGCATTACAGGCAGCCTATGAATTATTCAATTTTTCTCAACTTTAACTATTACTTATTTGAACAAATCAAAGAAAGACCGACGCGTTTACTCATTTCCGGATTTGTTGCTGCACCCCTAATGCGAGACATGCGATAGATTGCACGATCAAGTATCCATTCAAAACTCTGAATCAGGCACACGAATGTTGTCCGTGTTATCAACAGTTGAACTGTAAACTGGAAAAAGACTAGCAACTGACATTTCTGGATCCGTTGTAATCAAAGGGAACTCCAATGAAGTATGGGTTACAAAACCGCATCGCGAACAAACATCCGGATCGGAAAGCTAAGCTACCACAGAAATCCACGAAGCATGCGCACTAGGGTTGTACATGAAAATCGTATTCGTGAGAGGAGGAAATCATTGCAGTGGGCAGAAATTTCGAAATCCAAAATGTTTCAGAAAATATTGCGGAAATTCGCCAAACCTGTTCGGATTCATGTCAAAAAAGTTCGGAATCTCTTCTTGTCGAACTAAATAATCGATCACGGGGAAATTATAATTTACACTGGAGAAGCCGAGTAGAACTTGGGAAACTTTTTCATTGTTTGCTGTTTTTGTCAAGATGTTAGGATGTAAGTCTGCCCTCGTGCATCTGACAAACTGGATTGCTTTCCAAAACTTCACTCTTTCCATGATCTTTCCCATTTCGTTCTCTTCAACTCCCAACTCGTAATCATGCGGTATCATCTAAAAATTGATTTCGAAATAGTAAACATCTCTCTGGTTCACAAATTGGATGATTGATGAAAAATTAGAAGGCAAATATATTATCACCATACCGGATGAAGTAGAAGACAGTGGATGAAGAGCAAAGTTACTCAAAAGAAGCAGAAATTTTCAGCTTAGTCCTCTCTAATTCTCCCGACTAGTCATACTACTGTATATTAGTCCTCTAAGCATTATATTTGGACGCGAGATACGTCTTGTTGCTACCACTACTGAAACAGTATTGTTTGGCATACGGAAGGAAAGAAGAAGAACAACAACGAAAACAAAATACTGAACGATCGGTTCATTTCCAAACGATTTTCTCCCAGTTTCCCCAAGGATGACACACTTCCGAGGTCGGACCAAGCAACAGGAAATAATGCAAGTCTGTTTTATACACACCCTGATGCGAAAACTCTCGTGCTGCGTCTTCCCAGTTCATTTGAAAAGTTACCAACCTTGTCATTGTCTGTCGCTATTCTCTCACCACATACAATTGACTAATGATTCAAAAGTCCAAATGTAAGTCAGACTTGGTCGTCAGTAATTCTCGTACAGAGAACAACGGCCATAATTTTTTCAGAGGAACACGAGGGTTGGAAAGTTTCCAATGCTCAGCAGGTATGCGCATTCAATTCTCTCCTGCTTCAGGTTCATACTCGGACCTCTTCTGATCTATTGCGAGTATGCTTCAATGATATGTCCATTTAAGAATCACAAGGCAGTTCTTCGGGAGTTTTTCGTCCATTAGGCCAGACTAACCTCGAAAAAGGAAAGACCCAATCCCAACCTATGGGATTCTGCCGTCAGTAGTATATCTTCCTATGCGATTAGAAGAACGAAATTGGACTCATTATCTGTGCATGGTCCAAATGAATCGACTGAGATTCTAGCACTGAACTTCACTGGATTTCAATCCTATTTGTTTGCTCCGAAAGCTAGACAAATCTTTTAAAGTTCCGATAGTTGTTTGTCTAAATTGGCAGCAAATTTCATGGTTATCTTGCAGATTCCCATTTGCATTGTAGGTATTATTTTCATGAATCCCTAGAGAACAGAATCCATGAAATCAGTTAGTCCATCCTAACTGTGCTCTGCTTTCGCATGACTCCCCTAATGACCGCAGTCAGCGATGGAGGAATCTCCCAGAAAACGTTTGCTCCAACCCACTTGTACGGTTTCACGTGAAATGCAAAGTTTTGCTACAAGATTTGCAATTTTTTCGAGTTTTGCAAAAGTCTGCAGAAATTTTGTCTTCTTACTTGCTGGTCCACCGTTATTCGCATTCCAAAACTGAATGATCGTCAATAGACAGTTTCATTTCGTCAGTATTAAATGGTCGATTTCACGAACCATGTGCAAGAACTCACAACGGATGACATAATATCTTTTAGGTGCCCGGTTTCAATAGGAATTAAATAGCATCGTTTTGAACTAAGCTTGAGAGAAATTCAAACGATTGCAAATGTTCAAGGCTGCTAGTTCTCAAGTTTCAAAACGGTGGAAAAATAGTTTGCGGTGTATGATTCTGTATTTGCATTTCACTGCCTGATCTTCACTTCTTCGATCGTTGCTCAATATTATTCATACGTCGCGAGACTTTAGAGACATTTAGTTCGATTTTTGAGTATTTCCGCGTTAAGTCTTTCTTTGCGACTGGAGGAAATACCTAACTCAAGGTTCCCGGGCACATTCGAGCGAAACACGTATTTGCCGTCGAATAGTTTGCATTTTTTATTTCACGTGAAAGTCTCCATAGTTAGAGAGCGAGAGAGAGAGGGTGCACATTTTGCAAAAATCATTTTTACGGTTGCCGCAAGTAATAAAATTACAGTCTTCGCCTCTTAACTCTCGGCTGAGTGCAGTCCGAAAACCGAGCACACGCTTCCTATCGGCGTAGTGATGGCCGCAATCTAAAAGTCAAGTAAAATTCTCCACTACCAAACAATAGTTTATGACTGACTGATTTATAATGCCAAAATAATACAACTCAAGCAAAACTAGTCACGTGAAATGTTCAAACATTACATTCCTATTCCCAAAGGTTGTTTAACGTTGGATTTGGGCAACAAATGCGTTCTTGTTGATTGTGCGATTTGATTCGTGTCTAATATCTATCTCATCAGCTGGATTGCGCAAATTCGTAGAACTAGTAGAGGAATTTCGAATAATTCTTGACTGTTTTTCCAAATAGAAAATCAATGTATAATTTATAAAAAAACCTTACCAAACAGTATAGGAAGACAAACCCACTTGTTACACACATACTGTTCATCTAATCATGGCGGAAGTATGCAGGGTTATCGCGAAAAAACGTGTTGTAGATATGCCAAAGAAGTTTGAGTTCGGACAATATTTCTCGGTTTTTTATTTATTTTCCCTTTAACCGAAAAGCTTTTACGAGCGATCATTTTCTTACCGATCAGTTCGGTCGATCACGAGCAACTAACGTTTTACGTTCGAAACAGTATCCTCATTTCCACGATTTGTTTTCAGGTCAAATTCGACAGATTCGTTGACCACAAATCATGCGTAAAATCTGCATAAACAATATCGTAAGCGACATTCTGAGAACCGTGAACCGAATGGCTGCCCGTTGGGATCGGATATTTGTGGCCGAAATGGACAGCTTTGCCCAATTTATGTTTCCCATATCCGGTCAAATTCATCTGTTGGGTAATTAGCCACTTTCAAAAGTTGCCCTCATTCATCACCTAGACGTTTAGGTTGGAAACTACGTGGTTTACGGTACCCTACCCCCAAAATATCAATAATATCATCAAGAACATTAGAGATCTTGCGAAAAAAAGGTCGATTAACATTCATGGATATCAATGCGCGGTAGTCGCAACATCATATCCGTGGAAAGTTTGTGATAAACGGCGATGTCATTAGATCCTTTCACGAAGCTATGGGTAATAAATCTCACAAACTGTTTCATTGGGCTATTACTTACAAAGTATTTCGCATAAATCATTCAACATTCCACATCAAATTGGTAGATTTCTGCATCCCCATTTCACATATCCGTGATATTCGAACAAACGGTGCACAGTTTTCGACCCGTTAGGAAGCCTAACCATCTCCCTAACTTCTGCACACGGTATTTCTTCTATCGAAAGACGGGATTAGATAATCGTCCGAGGCTTTATTTCCTCACGGCTGTTTCCTGCTTTGCGTGTACGGTGATCCTGATTGCAAATCACGATTCACAAATACCTATCCCCGATCGATAGTGCATAAATCTAGGAACCTAGCACCTTTAAGCGAATGGTATTAGAACCACATGGATGCGTCTGAACATCCGACAATTGTGTTCCGTTTCGAATGGTAGATACTTTCAGTCTAGTTCGTCAGCTGACTAAAACATTTTCCACTGAGTTCCAAGGTCAAACACAGATTGTTTTATTAGATATAAGTTCACCTCTACTGTCTAATTTCACTCATTCGTAATTGTTATTTTAATGAATGACTGACGGTTATCAACCGGCTTTCCTAGTAAAACTTCGATTCGTCCCAAGCATATTTTGCTATCCGGAACACCTTTCTATTCTGTCATTCAAATCGGCAAAATATGCTATGACGGATACGGGCAGAATGCATTTAACATGGATACAACAATTAAAACTAATGTATAGTCACGTGAATAGAGGGTGTAAACGGCATATATGTTACCATTTCCGGCGAAAGTTTTAGTTTAAAAATGATTGTTTACCATAGAATCATTTCAAATTGACTAGTGACAATGGCGCTTTTTCGTTTCAGTCATTACAAAATGTGTGCAATTTTTCAGAAGTTAGTAGCCGTCAGCTTGATATACCGAACTCGGGATCTCATAGACAATACATCTGAAAATGAACATGTGACCATCACGGATGAAATTATTAATCCAGTATGCAACACTACAGCGGGTGAAGAGATGAGAAACATAACTGGAAATTGTGTGCTTTCACATTCAAATCAGATTATTTCTCATTTGGAGAAAAAAAATTGAAAGTTGGTTGGCTTTTGGCTGCTGAAAGCAAAAAATGAAGTTGAATCAAGGAAAATGTGCCATCCGTCAAGTTACACACCCCTCTAAATGAACTATAACTGTACGGGTTAGAGTATTTCGGTAAAACTGAAATCACTTACACCTATGCTTACTAAAGTCTAAGTATACTTTTCACTAACAGGTAGGAATGCCATTAGATTTCGCATTGTGCCCTGATAGGTCTGCGATTACTAGTTATTATCATTGACGCCCATGGGAATAAACGTCGTGCAGAGGTCGCACCGGAGATCTCATGCGCTTACTTGCCTCTTGCACTATAAATTTGACCTGTTCAAGAACTGCGACGGGCAATTTATCACGCTATGAAATGGTAAACATCAATTCGACGAATATGGGTTTGAATCCAGACTGAACATCATCGGATGTTCTGTTCGAAATGATGTGTCGTTCGGATAGATAGTAGAAAGTATTCATTTGAGCTTATTAATCCGTATTTTTGGCTTCGTATTCGATCACCTTTGAATGCGCGTCCAGAAAAGTGTTGTAATATGATGAAAGTAATAATCAGGCGCTTTGGAGGTTCGGTGCAAGCTTGGATACCCATCTAGCAGCAAGTGTTGAAGCGGTCTGATTTCCGAAGACGACATTACCAGTGGTAAAGCTTGCATGTATGTCCCATCTGGATCATCATGCCATCGAAGAACTTTCGTATAGCAATTATGCAGGATGACAATGCGCCTATAAATCATCCCCCTAACGTATAAGGAATACAAGAAAATCATGGTGCATGTACGTGTTAGTAGCTATTCAAACTGGACTGAACTGTTTTGTAATACGTGATCGTTAAAATACAGTTATATAGTCTCGACTGAAGCGAAGCATTTCTGCAGTTATTTGAGACTCACGTTTTGATACAATGTTTCGATTGTTTGAGATATGTGGAACGTATTTTTAGATAATCATCATCATCGTTCAACGTTCAACAGCAAGGCAAGTCTCACTGACCGCTGCCTTTTCCCAGAGCTACACGTTAATATAAAAAGAGTGAATATCCAAGGCGAACAGGGAGAGGACCTACGCAGGTGAGAAAAGATAAGAAGGCCTTAATAGCCAACACAAGGAATGCTGACTAACTGTACAAACACACAGTTTCGATCATTCTGATTCGAAAAGAAAATGACAACATGGTCGCCAATGTCCACGGTTTACTGCCGTTTACTTCAGTGTCTCCAGCCAGCAAGTCGACGAGTCTTCCGGACCCTAACTACAAAGACGTGAGACGATTAATTCACCTAGGTTCGCTGTACATTTTCTCATTCCACGCTGCCACGCCATCTGTTGGCCTCCACATGGCTTCTTCCATTCCTTGGGACGAACACAAAATAGGGCACGATATGGTAGACGTGTGTTAGCCATATGCAACACGTGACCTAACCACTACAGTCCACTAAGTTTCCTGCGCTGATATAAGGTATTCTGACAACCGGCACCTAGTATTAGATTCCTGGAAATAGCACCTATCGAACTAAACAAAAGTACTGTCATCTTTGCTTGGAGGTTTACATTCACGTGGACTTGAGTTGGACGAGAATCAATTGATCTATTTTATCCGCTGCAAGTTGACAACTAAAATTGACCACTGATTTTCAGAAGAATGTACAACAATAATGGGATGCAAGAAGTGAGGGGTTTCTTGACAAGAAAATAAGTTTTCACAATTTGTCGTTTTCTGAACTGAATGCGGTTTCCAAGACAAGTGAAACCGAAACGGTCTTATTTACCGGGAGGTGTTCTTGTTATTTTGCGACAAACACTTCACTTTTTTGGAGGGAGGATATTTTATTTGTCAGTTAGCTTTTGATGAAGAATTGGCAATTATCCCTGTGTACATTCCAATTTGATGCTACACATAGTATGTCACAAAATTATTTATCACGTGACTCAAACCGTCAGCTGACCATTGGGAAATTGTAGTTATAGTGTAAAGCTGTATCAGCCTTGCTGGAAATTATCACCGATGCATATCCACCGCGCCCACACTGAGACATAAACCCGGAACGGATGATCGTAAATCGAACGCTTTAGCTACTAAGCATCCGAAAATGTTCTCATCGATTTCTCGAACTTCACCAAAGAACAACTTTCGTTTTTCTGATCTACCAAAGCCATGGGCTACTGGCGAGAAACAATCGAATATCACCGACAGATAACTCACTTGATGCCTGCCTAAAAAAGATGAAACAGCAATACAGCACTTCAAGGTTTCGTAACAGTGTGTTGAGCCTTGATGAATAATTTTGTGAATCAAATCACCTCTTACTAGTATCACAGACTTAATTTCTGCGAGGTTTTGCCTGCATATAATAGGCATACAAAGTGCCAAGTAATTTGCGGCTGGGCGCCGGCCGTGTAAAACACAGCTATCTTAAAATAACTTGTGTCTCGAAATGGTGACAAAATTTTACAATTTGTATTTTGTTTGCACAGTGTCTGATTGTGCCGTTTAATTGCATGCATTTTGGTTAACCCTGGCAGTATCGTGCTGACCTCTAATGTTTGGATCCACATAATCTACTCAGTAAGATTGGAACAACTGATGATGACTCTATCTTGCAGCCAAATCGATTACTCATACTCGACTTCCTGCAGCCTATTGCGTGCTAAATTCCTGTGGGAAAACTTTGCATAGTCCATCTACGTAAGCGATAAATCGTAAGTGGTATGATGTACAAAGGAAACGAAATCGGTGTGCACCTTGTGCGATCGGTTTTCTCTTTTGAAACGCGACAGGTATCCTATGAGAGCGGACCTTAGGCACATCAGAGGCGCTGTGGCTCCAAATTCGTGGGATTCACGAAACTATAACAGTTCGTAGATGCTCCCGGACATTCGTCATTTCACTGTGTTGACGTGATCACATCCGTCCCATTCATTCGCGAACAATGTGAACGAAGTCGCGCTTGTCTGTGTGCATCATTTGACAACTATATTCAATTGGCCAGCCCATCTTTTCTTTTGATTGTCTGATGGATCGATCGTGCACTCGATTATTTTACCATTCAGACGCCTGTGATGAATATGCAAATACGGTTTCTTTACATTTTCTAATCTAACTTCCATTAGTTCTTTTTTGTTGGTGATAAACCAACGGTTGTTGACAAATCTCAAGTGGATGTCAAATTTGATAAATGTTCGAACATGTCTGCACATTTGAATTAACCATGAACTGGCCAGTCAGAATCAATCCTAAAGCGATCCCGACTGGGACTGGAACAATTTATGGGACTGTTTTCTCAAAACGAAAACGAGATGGGTACAGCTCATGGGTGCAATAGTTTTTCAAGGATAGACATTGGCAGACCCAAGCAAAACTAGCTTTTCCCAGTTTGATGAGAAAAAAATCCAGTAACATCTCCAATGACGATATGGATAGAGAGGGACCTAATGTCAGAGAGTATCATAAATTTTAAATTACACTTTTTATATTTCCCTGGTAAGTCTACTTTCCAGTTACAAGATTTCACAAATAAAATCAAACCAACGAAGACTTTACTACCTGAGGATTGTAAATAGTCATCTGGTCAAACGATACGGAGACAATTTTGGCATTTAAACCAACCCTTGGATGACGTTATGTTCATCCTACTAGCTGCGCATCGAGAAACATCTACTTCTCCTATCCTGCTTGTGCCTAAGTTTCATTTGAGTGATTACAGTTTTCCTCGTGTAAGTATTTTCTGAAAGATTTCGAAATCGATCACAATGTTTTCGCAGATTTAGTTTGGTTTGACAGAAATGAATCAGATCCCATGACAGGGGGCCAAATGGCTAAATCTTTGCATGAGCGAAGAGGTTCAGTATGTGAGATTATTCGGTAGGAGCGGAATATGCTGCCTTGATGGTGTTACCCAACGTTTTCCAGTTTGTCCAGCGAAAATGATCGCTCTTTCCGTAGTCGGAGAGGATTCAAAGACGACCCAGTCTGTGAAACAAGAAAGAATAGTGCTCATGTCAGACTGGGCATTAATGGCGATCGTAGTTTCAATCAGGTGCATGATACGTCATCGGTTGCACGGATTCGAGAGATTCACATTATTCTAACTACTCAAATAATTACTCTGAATCGGCTATCAAGTTCGGCTTCACAATTGATAAATCAACTTACTGGCAACTGCAATGATACATACATGGGCAGAACATACATACATAGTTCACAAATGATTTGACAGATCACTGTGACAAATCACACCGGAACCGGGGATGACTGACTGTGAAACAAGTGGTTGTAACCAAACATACTGTAGACCTCACATGATCATTTGATCACTTCCGAGGGCCACATGGGAGAAAGAAGGTGATGACCAACGAAGCTATGCCAACGGGATTATGATAACCCAATTCTTTCAGCACCGAACTTAGTGATTTAGGCTTTCCTTTTCCCAAGGGGATAAAACTAACTGTCTGGTGTATCGCAATTGAAAACTGAGTGTCATGTGATTTTCAGAACACTGACCGGTTTACTTCTGTACTGTTCAGTCGAATTCAGTTGTCGTCAGTTGTCGTATTCTTCAAATAAAAAATCTGATCAATGAACCCATCGTAATTGTACAGTACTATCATGCATCTTTTTACTCATTTTTGTGATCATTTTACTTCCTTTCATTAGTGAAACAACAATGCATATCAATTTTCAGGAAAGGAGCCGCGGACAACAGAGGGCTGCCAGGTGGTGAAGTTGGCCGACGGTGGGAGGATTCGAATCCGTGACGTTCAAGTCTAAACGCCACGACCTTCTCCGTTTGGCAACTACCGGTAGCCAAAAGTTAATGTCGAACAATTAGCCCCCACCGTTTTCATGGTGCAATCTGCTCAAAACCATCGCTGTTGTCTTCCTCGGCCGAGAATGATTTAGGCTTGTCTATTACTGACAACGGGTGTCATTTGTACGGAACACCAGTTCTGAGGAAACGCGTTCTCTGATTCGGCTGTTCCGGTCACCAGGTGAGATTGAACAGATTTTCATAAGCTTTCCATTAAATCACATGTAAATTTCATTGAACTTGACCGGGAAGATACATTCGCAAAACCACCCACGTATTGGTAATTCGTTTGTTGAAGCACTTGTTTTAGACCAGTATCAGAGTGAAAATCATGCGATAGCTCCAATCTAATAGTTGTTGTTCAGACCGATGCACTGTTTCTGTCGTGTGATAACGAAATCCATTTTTCTGTTTGTTTTCGTGAAATTTACATCATTGAACAGTCTTATATTCGTTGTCTGTTGTTCTTATGGACTTGTAGCTATGAGCTCAGATTTCTATTGACCCGACTTGATTTTTGCTTAGTCCTATGGGATTTTAATCGTTGTACATGTGAGCTTATTTGATTGTGAAGAGAATGACATCAATTGCTGAACTGTGCAATGAAATTCGAATGTTGTAATATACTCAGCATACAAGTACTAGGAACTTCAACGTCATGCTCTGTTTGACCGTCTCACATCTGATTTTCTCTGGTGACGTATAACAATGAGCAAACCAAATCAACGAAATGTCGATTTACGAATAAAAATATTTATCAGTACAAGGTCACATTAAAACAATCTGATAGCTAGTAGTAAACCAAAATAACGCTCAATCAAATGTCTAATAGAGAGCTTCGATTGTTCATTCTTACACAAGTTGATGACATAGTAAAGCCGTTTATCCACCAACTGTCCAAATACGGCATTTGTCATTGCATCATTGCACAATCTATCCGTGATGAGAATCGGATGAGAAAGCGATTAACGTATTTAAATTTTACAAACCGTTACTGATAATCTGGTGGAATGAAAACAGTAGAAATTATTCAGTAGAATTCTCCCCACGATCGATATGAGCAATTGACATATGACCATTCAGGTTTGTATTCCAGATTAGAATGAAGCGATTCGGGCAAAGTGATAATGAACGCACTAACCGATGCGAATAAGCATGATCAATGCCATTCGGAATGTATAATTGTCCTGGTTCAGGGTGGTTCACATTTATTCGAGGCGAGCCAATGTCAAATCGGTTTTTCGGATAAAATCAAACGGACCGAATGAATTAATTCGTTCGGTAAGTTCCAAATAAGTTTTGTTTCCCATTTTTTGATCCTGCGGACGTCGATGAATGTTTTTAGATCCAGCACGAAAATATTTTACTGCAAAATTGATTTGTTCGCCACATTTGAACAACTATCTCGTTTTCGTAGCGGAAACTAATTTGAAGAGGCAAATTGCCCGGTCCAGTCGTGAACGACGTCAACTCCCGTTGGCTGGGTAAACTGTAAGGTGCATTGTTAGGCCATAGTGTTTTTAGGTTAGACCAGAAAGTGAATAGTCCGATATTCGCGAGAGTGGGTTTGTAGTGTATTATTCATCAGACAGCGCGATTCATAAGCCTCGAAACAAGTAGAGACCAAGTACTCTTTTTGTTCAGTTAATTGATGGTTTGCCTATTTTTCAGGATGTCATTCTAAAAGTTCTTTAAAGTCTACTTAAAGAAACGCATGTGTGACTAATAGACCTTAAAATAACTCCCACACACTCTGACTACCAGTCGTTTTCTGACGTTTCTGCTTGACATTAATGAGAACCACCTGGGCTACAATAACCCCGGGGAGAGATCGATCTGATGAACTTCAAGTGCGTCGCAAAAACGAATCAAGTTGTCAACTAGGACTGAGATAATATCGACTTCCCAACGATGTCACTCTTTTACGTTACTCCTTGCATGTCTTAGACAAAAGAGGATCAAGAAAACATTACTCAGGCCTGGTCCATGGAGTACAAAATGATTCCACCTCGAAAGGATATACAAGTTGCAGATGCCTCGAATAAGGACCTAAAGACATTTTACGGAGTATGCGGGATAAGCCATTATTTCAGAAGAAAGAACTAGATGAGTAAATAAATATTAATCAATGCATTTTCAGCTTTTTGTAACTAAGTAACAAGGTCAGCAGTCGTCAAGAGAACTAAACATCTGTCATCCAAAAACGACAGAGGTTCGAATTCCATGTCCGTCTGTAACTTTGGTGATAAGCAGCAACCTATTATCGCCCCGTTTGTTGCTACACCTGACCTATAGTGATCTAATGTTACTCCTTGTCACTCCAAGTTTCACGGTTTTCTCTTGTAATGGTCCCTAGTGAATGTGGGGCGTTAAGCATATATTGAAAAAGGTACTGTTAGATTACGGTCAGAGTTTTAGCATATCATTTGGAAGTGAAGGTGACGTATTCGGCTCCTTTTACTGTTACCCATTTAACAATGCGACAGTCTCCTCATGACCGCGGTCTCCATTCTGAAACACGGCATATAACGTAAAAACTAAAATGTAAATTGAATATTTTTATTGTAAATGATATAATATTGATAAGACTGGATTGTTGGTAGGTATAACTCGGTCTTTCTCAAGGCAAGTTTTGCAATCAAATTTGATTGAAATAAAATATCACTATTATTTTGTAACTAAAGTATATATTGAGTTACTGATGGTCATTCGATTTTCACCGGCCTTAGACTGATAAGCATCAGTAGATTTATTTGTGTTAAGTGAGGGGTTGCGAGCGAAATATCAACAGGACGCAGTATCTAAACATCCAACCTACCACTCAAACAGCACTTAGCAAAAGAGTATGCTTTTCTTAGTCATATCGAAACCGTGTAAACCTAACTGGAGAAGACACTAATTCAGGCATATGGTAACTGAAGAAGGCTGATTAGAGTCATAGAATTCAACATTTCTAACACCTATTGTATCTGAACATTTTCTGGGTCTGTGAAGATACCGGGCAACATTTATCCAATTTCAGGCAACACAACTCTGTTCACTTTGCTTTCAAAATAATCCCTTCAACTTTGATGATCAGATAAGAATCGCATTTTTCTGTACAGGTACAATATACGTATTCGTCAGCCATGTGAGCCACACCTTTCTCCTGTGAATGTTTCACCTACCAATATGAATTTCATGTGACAGGCTGAGTTACATAAATGAATCACTTCGAAAATACCAAGTTGGATGGAGAATTATCAAGTAGACTGTGAAAATATTCTATTGATCTCACCGGAAAAAACAACTCGATGTGATGAAAAAGCTCGTTTTCTGTTGTTTTTTTTTATCATTCCGATATATAACTTTATTTGTTTTACGGTAGCGAAGAACGAGAGTGCTAGATAACCGTTCTATTAGTCAAAGCGTGTTCTCCATCACGCGTGTCTATATACGTACATATATATATATGTATATATATATATACGTACATATATATATATATGTATATATATATATATGAACGAGTCCTAGTTTGGATCAAAACGTTACGATAAAAGTATTAACTCAGTGTACGCCTTCTCAACTCAATATATATATATATATGCATACACATACATACATGTATGTGTGTGTGCGCGCTCGAAGCGGATTGTGGTTGAAATTATCCCCTGGAACGCAGTTCGCACACGTGACCGAACATTGTAGGGGATTCGAGGAATTTTCGAGGGTGGCGAGTGAGTCAGGGGAGCTTCAGATTTGGCACCAAATGTGTCTAAGCTTCCAACGGGTGCTCGTGGAGACGAACGTTTACAGCATCTGTCCAGTCATGTTAGTCTACTCCGAACCTTATGGATTATTCTGAACGCTTCACGCATTTTTGCTCTCCTGAATGACCTACTTCATATAATCCAAAAAGGAGTACGGCCGCCCAAATCCCGCATTTTCACCCCAAAAGTTTGAGCAACTATGGGAAATCGGTCAGTGGCATCTCCAAAGGGTGCTTTTCAGCCTTTGACTCTATTCCCATTCCCAGTTTCCTCGTTGTCCATAAACTTGTACCTCTTGGATGTCTTTTTTCTGCACTGTCGTGGTTGAAAAAATACTTTCCTACAGAACTCAAAGAACGAACTTTAGTCATCACGTACTTAGGTCTCCAACGAACTGTATTTCCGTCTCACTTTCTCATTCTCGCTTTAATGATTTATCTGTTGGCCTATTTCAACAACTTCTCAGGTTTGCACACGATAGCGCACCCTATCAGTTAGCTTCCAACCAATCGGAAAACCGTACACCCCATCTGGGACTTTGACTAACATTCGAACCGCTTCATCTTGTTGGATGTATAGGTGGATACACCTAACTCCTTTGAGTAGGTATTCCCTCTATCTTGCTAGCCTTTCCACAACGTCCATTCGGTAACAAACGCCTTCTTCGTTTCTGCAGACAAAAGTGTAAAGTAATTAAATGTTGCAACTAATACCAATTTACGACGGTTTTCTCATATCTTCGTCAAACTAACATGTTGGCTGTCTTTCCAAATTCAGGAACTGAAAGAGTTCGCCCCAATGCAAACTGTTATTGCTCTCGTTGTCAAGGGATTCACTCTCCCTATCTTACACCAAGGATTCCTGTCCATCTCAGTGTATCATTTATTTCACGAAATTATTCATCATATGATATCAACATTTAAATGATCATTGGGAAACCGTGGAAACACTGTACAGCTGTTTCATCTTTGTCAGGAATCAACAGCAGTGCATATCCACCGCACCTGAACTGGGACGCGAACCCGGGACGAACGATTCTGAGTCAAACGCTACCGGGCAGGCTCTAAACGGTTTGTTGAACTTTACCACATGATTTTGCACCTATCCGTCATTGATTTGCATGGTTACTGTCTGCTAACTGACAGCAATCGACCCTTACTGATAGGTGACTTCTCTGCAGGTAGCCTTAGTACGACTACCCTTCTAACAATTTTGATTACTTAGTTTCCGGTTATAGTAGATGATATGCTTTCACGAAATCATTCATGATGTGATATTAGCACTCAGTTGACCATTGTTGCTGTTTCTTTTATCGATAAAATATGTGATTTACACAGCAGGGCTTGTGAAGAATTTTTCAAAAGAATTCTTCCAAATTGGTACTCATATGCATCTATTCCTTTAATTTATACAGATATTTGTGCTGCAAACACTTTTTCATGGAGTATGGAGTTAATGCTGCCAGTGATAAAATCCGTCAAAATGTTACTGGCGGTCGCAAATTTGCATCTGTCGTTCTAGTGACAGCCGGCAAGACACAAAGCCATTCGAAGACAGGTAAAAATCTAACAGCAAAGGATCCCGGCCGCTATATCTTCTTATTGGTTTTATCACTGACGCGTAATGCCAGATGTTCTAGCCTCTCGAATGCAAGAATTTTTCTCACGCCCATTGCTAAACGTGAATGTCTCAGAATGTGTTCGATGATAAGCCGGTGGAGGCAAAACTTGCCCCGTACTCCACCATCGACCGATTTCCCGCTCCTCGAATTCGATAACTCTTTTTATTTATTTATTTATTTATTTCTTATACCATCTCTCTTCCGACCAGTCGATGGTTTGGTCATTGAGGCGTTCGGACAGATTTTTTATCGAAACGGGTTCCGCTGATAGTGTGGCTTTTCAATATTTGTTTATCCAGTGGAAATCGTTCCTGCCTACTGACTACGCAAATTGTTAGGTTTAACTTAAAGTTAAGCGGCATGACCGTCGTTAGTCAAGTGGGTATGATCAGAGGGTTTGGATTTGAGTGTTGCGGGTTCGAATTCTTCCACGGTCAGTGAAATTCCAACCTGGTAGCCATCTGATGGATGCGGAATTCTTCTTGAAACACGAAGCACATTGTTATTTCACTAATAAAAAAGGAAGTGGAACATGAAAGATAAGCTGTTAAAATTCAACACTATCCATTTCATCTAATCTTTTCTTGGACAGAAGATTGTCTGGACTCACAAACAAGGTCGAGACGTACTGAATCCCCAAAAATAATTCATGCAAATATTGCATTTCTTCTGGGCCATTCATCACCTCAAAAATCTCAAAATTCCTCGTGGTTTTGAGTCACGTGTGAGAAACCGTGTTCGTCCACCCGGTACTTTCAACCAAAGTCCGTTGCACACACGTGCATACAACGAAAGACACGCTTTTACTACTCGAATTGTAATCTGTCATTGCTCTCTCTCTCTCGCTCTGGTTTACCATAAATCATATTTAGTATTGTATTCGGATGATTGCCATTAACTGACAACGAGTTTGTTCGTCACCTCGTGTGTTTCTTTCTTAGCGCGTGCCAAGATAACAACTACCAGTTCATTTTGAGATGAAAGAAAAAACACTAAAGCCGATTTGCCTAAACCCGCCAAACAAATTGTCTCAGTGATAAATAACCCGTGTCTCCACTTGGTTACGCTTCGCTTTACATTTTAGTTACGGACTCAAATCAAACACAGGCCCCGTTCATTCGACCGATGCAGTTTTGTTAAAGTCAATCACCTAGCCAGCATGTTTTGTTCTCTAATTATTTTGTCCGCTTAACAAAAATATCCCATAACTTATGACCCCAATGTGACTCTCCCTCTCTCTCTCGCACACACGAAACGAAAGCTTAGTGAAACGTTTAGCAAATATTGTTGCATATTTTGCTGAGCACTGATTTTCATCTTTCAACGACAATATATTCGACTGACAAACTTTTCCACAGATCAGTTGAGCACAGGAACTGATTTTGCACAGTCGTTGTTTGATACGATCATTTTAGACATTCGCAAATCTAAGTGAATTCCTTTGTGATACATACATTCCTTGAACTAAAGTTGGCATTAGATTTGTCTTTCAGCTATTATGAGCGTGAATGAATAACAAATAGCACGTTGTTCGTCGGTCGGTTGAGTCTAACCATCGAAAAAAAGGAAATAAGATTTCAACGTATGTCTCTGTAGTTAGTAGTATGTTTCGCTTGTGGATGGATGCACAAATCAAGTTTCCCCGAAAGCACATGAGAGGTTTCGTGGTTATTGCCATTCGTCGGACAGCCCTCCTCAATGCTCTTCGCCAAGAATCGTCGGAAAATCAGTGAGGGATGGGTATAATATCAAAATGCGGTGAACTTCAGCAAACCTCTGACAGCCTGCCAGGTATTGTAGTGACTGCGACGTTCGACTCACAATCGTCCGTCTGCGGTTCGCGTCCCAGTTCGAGTGGGGCGGATGTGCAATGCTGATGATTCCTAACAAGATGGTATAGCTTTTCCATGGTATCTCAGTGGTCAGCTGAAAGTTGACTTCAAATGATAAATAATTTTGAGAAAGTAAATTACTTTTCTCAGAAAGCGGGGAATCAAATCCACAGACAAGGATCACTGTAACACCATGCAACCACAGATTATGTGTATCCGAGATTTTCCACTTCTCACGTAAAATCACGTGTTTGTCCGTTACTAAGGCACGGAACTGTTAGACAAACGGTGAACCGAACAAAATCCACTAAATTTCTCCAGTACGTTTTGTCGACAAACGCGAGTGTTAGTTGAAATACACCTACGACAACCCAAGGAACTCCAATTGTCCGACTGTGCTCCTGTAAGTTATTACATAAACCAATCATACAGTCCACAGGAAGTATAACAAACCTCAAAGTTTTCCACTTGATGTAGTCAAAATCGATTAAAATTGGTTCATTTCAAAACCACTGTTTGAGGCAGTAGTGATATGCACAATCATCAGTGTAAACACGAATAAGATTTTTGAACAGTACATGCGCATTTGAATTCATGCTCGATTTGACAACTATGCCGATGGCAAGTGTACTGCAATCAAAACAGATTCTTGGATTGGATACCAATCGAGATTCGCCCGTGCAAAAGAACTCACAATTCTGCCCACGATTACAAGTGTCTAACACAAAAAGTACTGTGAAACAAATAGGAATAAAAACCAATTGGCGAACTAGTTTATGCTACATAACTTCCCTAACGCATCATATTAGATTTGTACAATATCAACCGAGATGTGAAATGAGAAGGGTCGAATCAAATGAACGCGTTCAAGAGTAGAGAAAAGACAGTGCGCACACATCTGGTCCGGATCTAACATTGGACCAGAAACAGGGGTGATGTCAGTCTAGTTAGGCTCTCTGATGGATGCATTATTCCCGTCCAAAATGAGATCGGGAACAGAAGTGTATACCTTTTTGATTCTTTCCCTCTCCCGGCTAATTCACTTCAGTCGACGACACTGTGTTCGCCTCTTTGGCCATCTTCACCTCCTATCAGGTGATATTAGTCCTACTTAGCGTGATGCAAACGCATAATCGTCATGAAACACCGCAAGCGTGATTGTCCGCTATTCGCCTTTTGCCTTTTTACTTTGTTAATGAAGGGAAAGTGCACATTATCGTCCTGGAGAGGGTCCGAGGCCTTCAGAGGGTTGCCTAGTGTGATGGTGACCGAAGGTGGGAGGATTCGAACCCGCAATCTTCATGTTCGAACTCCACGACCTTATCGATTTGAATAACACCAATCAATATATTTGCAATAAATTCAGACCAGAGCTTCTTCCACACAAATGTTTTCTCTCTCCGGTTTCCCAAAATGACAAAAGATTTCCGATAAATACAGCTTCCGAGTTGTTTGTACATGTTCACTGAGTTATGCAGCGATTTTCGAATCCTACGAAGAGAAACAAAACAAAGACAAACAAAATAGGGCCATGAATCTGGGCTTCCTTTACAAATGAAGTACGTCTGGTGGATAGCTAGCATCTCACTCGTTATGGACAACAAATATGGGTGACTGTCGGCTACAATCAGCGGTAGACACGGATTTCGAAGCGAACATGCCCGTTGATAATTCCGCTATCGTTCTGATTCGATCATAGTATGTATAGTGGAAATAGCGTGACTGCATTGCGCGAATTCAAAATGCAACGGATTCCAAACCGCGGTTAAAATCGCCACCGAATACACAGTCAGGGAAAAAACAATCAAGACGCATATAGTTAAAAGGTTTGACTCTCTCGAAGGTGCCCTCAGATGTTTCCAGTTTCCGCCGAAGCAACCTAGAAGAATTGCTATTGTTACCATGGTAACGAAGTTCGTTTGTTATTTGACTAACTTATCAGTACTCGTCTTTTACCAATGAATTGTATTTCACGATAATCAGACACCACACAAGAACTATTGGTTTGCTCGGCTTGAAACGATTGTCGATTTCACCAGAACATCGTAAATGTTGTTCACTTACTTACTCCATAGTAATCAGACAGCCTTGTAGAATGTCAAAAGTTAGGATATTTTTTCTTTTGATATGTTCTTGAAATGTCAATTAGATAACTGTTAATTTGCCCAATCCATCATTTCGCTAACTAGTTGCGTCACCAAGCTGTACAACGTATTACAATCGTTTATTTTGGATCATTACTCACTTCATCCCAGGGCTGTACTTTTACGCTCGATTCATCTTCACCCGTAGGGAATTACGTTCTTTTACGTCGATATGGATGGTTTTTGTTACCAAATTGGATACTGTACAAAGAAAATTTCTCGTCAAAATAGTTGATTGTGGCTTCTTTCGTGCATACAAACATGTCCGCAGATCACAGTTGTTTAATTGTGTTAAAATGATCTGTCGAAGTGAATGTATGGCTTATGGACAGTTGGTCACAGAAAATTAATGAACATCTTCAGATACTGCATTAAGATAGTTGGTATGAATTTTCAAATGATTCATCTGACTGTGTCAACATCCAGCTCATCACTGAAAATCACGGCGGCAGTGTACCCCTGTTTGATGCATTTTAGCCATCCTCACCAGTACATATCCACCGCGCCGAAACCGGGACGCGAACCCTCGACGAACGGTTGTGAGTTCTCACCTGCTAGTCGTTCATGCAGTACGTCCAAAGGTCTGTAGTCTGCAAAATCCAGTCACGGATACGATAGATATATCAAGTAGTGTTGAGGTTCAATGAACGGTTTACAATTAGCCCTGCTGGGTTAATGAGTAAAGCGCTCCACTGAAATCTTTCATTCCTCGGCACGCGTCCCATTTTCGGCTCGATGGTTACGCAGCGCTGACCATTCCTGGCAAGAATGAAGCAGGTGTCAACAGCCAGATGACTGCTGCCAGTACATAATAATTACTAGGATTATTAGCTATATATGCTCTAATAATTATATTCCATCAAAATTTTGCGGATTTACACTTGCACACTCTTTCCACGTTGTCTTATGTTTAAAAACTGTTTCTTTATTGAAAATTCAGTAAAACGAACCGGTTTTATTGACCAGGTGTTTTAACTTAATTATTTCAATCGCACAATTTTTCCCCAGACATTTCCCTACCGGAGCATAAATGAGCAAAGTAGTATAGGTTGGAATGATTTTCACAAATCGATCAAGATCATCACAAGTGATTGTGGACATTGATAGAATAGATTAGCGAGATAAATTCCTCTTCCCACGATCCCCGCCCATAATCAGGAGACTTCGATCCAAATCACGATTGCCTCATTCGGTTGTCTTATTGTCACGTGATGACAACACCACTGGTAGACGGAATAGTGAAGTCTGGAAAACCGAAATTGTAGGATTGTACTACCTAATCTTTTGTGCTTGATGGATGACAAATTTGAATAGGAATCAACTGTGTACACTTCTTCGTGCGGACGATTAAAAGTGTTCAGTCAGTGATGAACTAAACAGTTGACGGGGAAACTCCGCATACAATCACAATTACTATTGCTGTTCACTTTGTACCGTACACCAAATCAACTTGGGGTGCACATTGATTGACAAGAATGAACGATTTGTTGCTCGTATAACACAATTCGCTACAACCGATGCTGAACAGATTTCATGACCATTGGTTTGACTGCCCTACCCGGGACAACTGGCACGAGGCCCTACAAGCATTCGGTGATCATATCAGGAGTTACTTTATCACGGTAATTCGATGTTTCTTGCCTTTGTTCCAGAGCCTCGGTCTTCATGTCGTCCAAATAAACGCGGTCGTCACGTCCATCGGACACCGGTGATCGTGGTTACGTAACAGCAAGAGTCGAGGCCATTCGGGTCGTGCCAAATGAACGCATCTCTTTGGATGCCTAAGACAAGCAATCAACGACACATGTCTAGGCGCATTCCAGATAGCTAAATCATGGGGTCAGGGGATTCATGAAGTTAAAAAATGCAGGTGCAGGAAAGCTCAACTACACATGTAATCAGACAGTTGAAACAAGGACATTAATCGTCCATAAATTTCCCACGCGTTACAAGACTGGGATGGCAATTGTGACCTCGCTTAGCAAATGGCTATTTCAGGTCCAACACTAGATGAGTAGTTCAATTAAGACCTACCAAAATGACACGAAAAACAATGCTTTTGAATGGAAATTGACTGTATTGTTTCCCGTAGACTTTTGCATATAAAAATGTCATATTTCAATGGAAACTGAGAACGTAGCTACACTAATCACCTTGTCAGAATTGTTAGAATTCGAAATAAGTAAAGTAAACAGTTTTCCAAACCACGAATAGGGCAAAATACGATTGTAGACTGTTCAGTGCTCACTACTCCAAAAGCCATTGTCAAAAGCGATTTCACTTAGAAATTCGATGAATATGCTTGATCTTCGACAATATTCCATTCGGAAATGAACACCAATAAGGAATTAAATTTTGACGTTTATTTAATTACTGAGTACGGTTTACCTGTTTTGTTTTACATGTTTAATCCTAATGTCAGCTTAAACCTAGCACAAAGCTTCATGTTTATTAAATGTAAGCTAGGCTTCTAATGGGTGAATTCTAATCTGCGCTTGTACACGTTCGGTTTCATTCAGAAATATTCTATTTCCCTCGAGATTTGAACCAAATCTTGGAACAAACATTTCTTTCATACAGGAACAAAAAGCATGAAGTCTCCAAAACGGCTTATTTCCCCATTCCCTTCCAGGAACCCAAAACTCGACTTGGCCAATTCACGATTTTCGTCTTGAGTCCAAATATGCGTTGGGGGTCTGGCTTTGAGATGTCAGATTAACAACAGATATGACCGATCGCTCATCACCCGAAGTCAAATTGGAATAATTTCACGGACGAGCTTGTTAAAAAACGCATTTCCACCGATCCGAAACAGCGACAGAAGCATTCTCGATGACGCGATTGTTGATTATTTCAATTCGTTGTCATTTGTTTTCATTGTACATCTCAAATAGCTATATTAATCTGCTATATGGAATATTTTCACCCAAATTCCATTCGATGCTATCAGACTAACAGACCTACATCCGAGGTCAAATTTCATTTTGGAGCTCGATCCTAGTAATTAATGTTTTATCAAGCGCAAAAAGGCGGCTTTAATTTCCATTTTTCAAGGCTAAACTTCTTAATATCTAAAGGTCCTTTAAGTAGACGAATAAAGAAAATAATCAACTAATATAAACGATCGAATAAAGAATGTGAAACATTTCAGCGCATATAAGTAAGTCAAATCAAATTTGTCCGACAAATGGATTGTTACCAGGAGCAAATTTACATTTCCCGATGTCAGCAATCCAGTTGGAATAGACTTCAATGCCGACATCAACTTGGATGACACTGTTCTGCTCGCGAAACATTTCATGACAACCGATCGTTTCAAAGTGTCCGACGATTAAAATGATCAAGCCATATGGATTGTCCCGTAAAAAAATGCATTAATTAACTCTAACAATAAGATTGCAAAAGTGAGGCATTGCCGATAAAACTTTGACAAGCTAGAAATGTTGAATCACAAATGGAAGATTCAGGAAAATGCATTGTGCATCCGCGAGTACGAATCATTTGTTAGTACGCGCACGAGAATTTGCGAAATGCACGTGATTCCCATTCGTGCACATTGTGCATAAAAGTATCGGGAAAATTCTCAAATATTCGACCGAAACAAATAAACTACGGGTTAACATGTTGTGAGTTTGTCTCCCAAATGACAACGTGATGCACGAGTTTTTTATTCTTCCAAAAACTGATGCTATCTCACTCGGATTTCTTCAGTGGGACGGGGGATGTGTGAATGGAGGGGTACTGTTCCAAAGTAGATGTATAAGAAAATTATTTTCACTTTTATGGCTTATTGATCCTAGTTTAGTCACAATATGATCTTCTTGCAAAAGGCCATTTGTAGGGCACATCGAAAGTCATAAAAGAAGAGAAAACGTATCGTTCTTGATTGATTGCCAAAAAATATATTGAATTCCAGCAGATAAATAAAACTAAGTCATCATCGGTAGCAAGGTATGTGCACATGAAAAATCAAAACATCGATAACAGTAAGTTAGTTCAACTAATCTACATCTATGCCAAACTTCGACTAAATTTACGTTCCGCAGATATGCTAGCCCATCTACGAAAGGGAAACAACTTTTTCCCTAGAGAAGAATCTCTGTACTCACCTATACTCGACTTAATGATATTCGTTGAAAAATATGCGGAAGCCAGTTTACTATTTACCATTGTAAGCTTTAATTACGTGGATCTGTGCAGTAGATAACGGTTTTGATACAGGGAAACGCGTCATAGAGATCGTTTGTGCAATCTCCTAATTTTATATCTTCTTTCGAAAGGTACCGCACTCTTGCTGGAGTGTTGTCACCCAGAAGTAATTAGAAGAACGAAAATCTATTTGGGGTAGAGACCATCAGCTAATGTTGGTAGCACAGTATTCGGTGACCTATTCATGACATAATTATTTTAATTGATCTATTCGTCTCTACTAACCATAACTAGTCACTTTCAAATTGATGGGAGGTCGAATAAGTTCATTATGTCAGTAGGTTTTGTTGCAGCAGCTGACACTAGTGTAAGCGGTTACAGTTGCCTGAGCACCGTATTAGGCTTATTCAGTGTGTGTAAAATCCATCTCAAAAATGTGTGAATATTAAAAGCAGATCGTATGGTTCATGAAATAATGTGTCATGTGACAACAATCAAATTGCGTTCAAGCAACCACAGAAGCACTGTACACCTCTTTCATCCATGTTAAGAATTATCAGGAGTGTATATTCATATCACATCCCAACCGGGATGCAAACCGGGGACCAACAATTTCGAGTCGAACATTTTAACTATTATGTTATCGCGCAGGATCTCACCGGTTTTATGAACTTCACCACATAATGTTGTACCTATTTTCACTGACTCGCAAGTCCACAGGCCGCTAGCGCAAGCAGTCGACCCCTACCGATAGGTGACTGCTCTGCAGGGCTTTTTAAAAATTACTTACAGAGCCTGATTACTCAGTGTGCATTAGTAGTAGGAGACTGTATGATTCATGAAATAATTCATATGGTGATTCTTAACAAGGATGAAGCAACTGTTTGCTCCTTCCATGGTTGAATGTTGATATCACATGGCAAATTATTTCAGGAACATCATGTTATTCAACTGTTTCTGTAACATACTTAGTGTGAGGTGAATAACTCAGCTAGTTGCACTCTATGACCAATAAACTTCGATCCAAAGGGAATGAAGACTGTGCAGCAAGAAAGCCGGGTTATTTTTACATCATTTTTTTGCTTTACTTCGCTTATTAATGCATTAACAAGACCCTCTCCTCTCTGGAAGAAGGTCGCGGCCAGCGGACGGTGGGGAAGTTGACCGGAGGTAGGAGGATTCGAGCTCGCATGCCGTTCAGGTTGAGGTGCCACGATGCTAACCGTCCATACAGGCATAACAGAGAAGCAGTCCCATCATCCCTTAAACAAATCCACCCCAGTGTGCCCCTAGAAAGCAACGGCTACCGATTTCAAGCCAGGGGCGTCACCAAAAACGAAAGTGGATCAGACCACTGATTGCAAAAATAAATTAGAAAAAATGGATTTGTGTCATTCTCGGCTTAACGATTTTAGTCATTTGCTGCAGAAATAAAAGAGCAGAGCTTAGTTGTGCAGAGGCTTCAGGTATTCGCAAACATAGTTTTGTACTTTTGTAAACAACCATAAGTTTACGTTCTTCTATTTCTACCTTGGTAAAATATATTCCAGTCAATCGCATTTGATCCACTCCTAAGGTCGAGTCGCGTTTTGCTATTTTCACACTCAGTGATCGTTTCTCAGGCTGGTTCAAATAATTAACGTGACTGTAGTGTGAACTACGTGAAGATGCGACGAAATAATTCCGGACCGATTGTGCATACCAATGTTTTTGACTTCTCGGTTGAAATTCTCATCAGAAAGAAACGTCTCCAATTGTTTCAGCGATTCAATCCTTGTCATTTAGACGGGGTTTTGCAACCAAAGTGAGCAGTTGCAGTTTAATGGGCGCGAACGAATTTTCTTTCTGCGTATACCAAACAGAATGACATTCCAATAACTCGTGCTGAACGCTTGCCGTGCGATAAAATGTGTACCAACTCACACAATCTGGGAAGATTTACAAAGTTCTCCGTTAAAGGCTTGGAAATCAAGACTTCAAGTGCTCCAATTCGGCCTAGCCTCAATACATCGCATCAATCATACCATGTTCTTCTTAAAACCATATTCATCAGATTTGAACTTAAGAGATCGAGCGCGTGTGAAGATGTTTCAGTCAGCAGGAAAAATCCATAAAATCGAAAACCCAGTTATTAAATTTAGCTGCTTGGCCTAGGGCCAATCAGGTGTTTATATCTAATCAAGACATGGAATATTGGTTAAACAACTGACCGGTCACAAGATGGTCCCAGATTCCTCAATCCAAGGATTAGAACAAAGTGAATCCCTCTCAACAAAGGTCACACACGCATCTAATGGTAGTCTTACCACGGGAAGATGAGGTTAACCACAAAGTGAATTTGTCTGCACAAGTCTTGGTGAAACCTTCTAGTAACTGGAATGAGAGAAATTTTGAACAGCCCAGTAATTTTTCTTTTGTTGTCTATCGTATTTGTATGCAATGGAAAGCAGCAACAGGGTAGGTAATGGTATTTTGAACTGCATGGTAGCTGTCCATTATCTTTACTTAGCTCCTTTCACTGATCGTCCACAGTTCAGATAAATGACCTCTTCGCAGACTGTCTGACATGCTTGCTGCCGCAAGTACGATATAACCACAACTGGAAGTAAAGTAAGCCTCCGGTTGGCTTAAATTCGTTTCAAAGACAAGGCATCTTGTTTCGTGGTACGTGTTCAGATGTGTGACGGAATAAGTGCAGTGCAGCCTGTAATTCAAACAACTCCGTATTCTGGGGTCGTCAAAGTCCTCTCCGGCTAGATGAGTGACTGTAAATGGTTGTTTGTCCGCCAAGACCGGGAATCTCCCAACATCCTCTAGTTTACCGTGGGTTTATTACACGATAAATCTTCTAAGGTCACGTTAATCGAAAGTGACTTAGAACCCTGAAATCCAACTTCTGAACACACGTGAAGGACTATCAAGAAAGCGGAACTGGTGTGAAAAAGCTATTTGCATTAACCGGGTGATAACTTCCAGAAGTCAAGCAGTCACGGTAGATTTAGCACCGATGAAACTCAGTGATGTTCCGTCTGCGGACCAGTTCACTTTTCCGTCAAAAATCGCAAAATCTTTATAGTGCTCAGATCCCATAGTAACTGGAATTTTCTCATAGCATCTAACTCGTGTTTTCTGTCTCACCAGTTCACATTTGTGCATACTTTTAAATATATATGCTCCGGTAGAAAAAACAGCATTTTCTCGATTCATCCTGTAACTCACTCTCGTTTGGTGCTGTAAGCACTGGTACCTGAAAATTTCCACTATTAAAGCAATATCTATTGTCAAGCAAGAAACGAGCCATTCGTTTTCAATCACGACCAGTTCAGACCCGTGAGGGAAAGAATTACTAAATTCATTATTTGACAGTCTTCTATTGCTTGGAATCTTTCTTATCTTTTTTGCACATCATTTGTCGGGAACAGGACCGCGACCGACAGAGGTCTGTCAAATGTGGAAGTCGACTGGCAACCGAGGGATTCGAAAATGAGACCCTCACATTGAAGTGCTTTCGACCATACCCCCCCTTTCTGAACTGAGCATCTTTTCAAATAGATTTCTTGCCCTAATGAAATGAGCAACGAGCTCTAAATGGCTCAATGCAATAATGCTAGAAGGTGATACTTTTCAGACACCGAAGCAGTTTGGTGCGTTTATACCAAATTATGGCGAGCTTATGTTTCCCTGTTTGGCAAACACAAGAAAAAATATAATGCAAATTAAGTGTAATTAGTTATCGGTTACAAAATTTAGGTCAGTTAGTTCTAGGTTTATTCCCCTTTTGGTCATTATTACCTTAGTGTATTGGTAGACTTTACTAACTGTCGTGAATGTTAGGCGAGCTAAACATCACACTGTTCAGAGTTACCATGCAGTCATATGACTGAAATTAATCCCTTCGTACTTCCTCGAAAATCCTTTCTAGATATAGCTGTAACACTTGCTAGGAAACAACAGCACGTATGTGTGACAACGAATGTTAGTCTCAAACCACAGGAAAATGCGTTTTCGTAAGCGCGCATGAAAAAATCAGATTTTCAGTCTTGGTAAACCAGGAATTATTGTCGGTCCTTTTTAGGTATTCTTTGATATTCCAATCCATTCGGACGAATTGGACCATCCAAATTACCCAATAATACTTGCATTTTATTTAGCTTGCGATGAGCAACCAATGATAACCTTGACAACAAGCGATCGTGAAATCCAAACATTCCGGTGAGGTGATTGGACGAAACGTACTCCACCAATCGGGACATCGCCAAGCTTGTATATAAATCCATGAGCTGCAAATACAGTTCGAACTTGTTTCCATTCTAACGCGACCTTCCCGTTGACTTCGTCTGCTATTTCTGTATTTACTGGAAAATCGTATCCGCTCGTTACCGTGACTGACCGAAGTTCGTTTACTGATTCCAATTCCAGATCTTACAGGAAGGTCGAAAACTTGCCAGCGATTTCGACTACGCCGTGAACGTGAACGGTAAACTTTCCCGTATTTTCACCAGCACAACTTTTCAATCCATACAGTCCAACGGAACTCGCTAACCCTCTGTCACCATGTACAGTCGGTTCGCGAATTGCGTAACGGGATTTGTTGCGTTCACTCTCGGTACCGTTGTCCTGTTGAACTAGTTTCCGGAATCAACAACTAACTATCTCTCCATATCAGTCCATTATATTTTTACGAACAGCCATGGAAAATGGCTCACGGAACATTGCTGCTTGTCACTTTATGGAAATGATTGGTACACTGAAATGCAATCTCAAAGGTACTCACAATGAAGATCAGTAAGCGGACCGGTTAAATGAGTCTCGATGAGAACTGTGTCGCATTGTCTGCAGTCTAATCTAAGCTGTTGTCATGATGTAGCTTTAAAATAACGCAGAGAAGTTCGAGCAACCGTTGTATGTTAGTTCTTGCGTGCGCTGGAAGGTTGAATATTTCGAATCACAGTACGCCAAATGTAACAACTTGATTCGAACAATCTTCAGAAATCAAGCGTGATTAGCGTTGGAAATTAGCGGAGCACTGTACATAAGTTTCTTCCCGAATTCACTTATCTCTAGCTTTAAAGTGTGCAACTGATCGTCATTAATTTTCGTATGTTTCACCGTAAGGCTTCCCCGATTACTTTCGCTTCTTCCACCCATGGTGCACGCGGGGTTTGTTGGTTATTAACGGCGCATCTTTCATACCACTGAAGGAACTGTACACCACACTGTGTGTTACGCGCCTGAAAAACTTCGCACTGATAATACTTTCGGATCCACCATGTCTTCTGTGCAATCATCTTTCTAAATGCTTTTCCCAGTCCGGGAACATTCCTAGCTTCGGGTCCATTCTCTCCCATACAAACGTCATTAGGAACCCAATCGTTCCTTACTCAGTCAGGATTCTTACCAGTCAGGATTCTTACCAGTCAGGATTCTTACCTGTCAGGAGCAGTTCGTGAATGTCTTTCTGTAAAATTTCCCATCAAACTACATATCTGTTTGGACCGGGGCTCATCCTTTGACTGGCTGCGCTATAATTCTGTCATTGTTATTTCGTTGTTTCCTTCTGTGAATTTTGGTTGAACTATGGTCTCTTATCGTCGCTACAGTTGGTTAGAATTATCGTTGTTAAAATTGTTATTTCTCATCATGGAGTGCGATCACGTTCTGTCCTACCTCAACCATGCCCCAAACAAACTAGAAGGGCCAAACGCACTGGTCGGCAGTCAGATTTCAAAAGCACCCCTCCGCCCAAGATGCCAATTCCGGCATTGTTGAGTACCAACATCCGCTCTCTGTTTACGGAAATGTCGGATCTGTCCCCCACATTTCAATCACCGATCCATGTTAACATGTGTCAGCTGCATACAAGAATCGTGGCTGAACACCGATATCGCTGATTCACTCCTGTCGATAGACAGATTCAGACTCCATCGGCAGGACAGAGTTTTGGACAAGAAGAAGACTGAAGTCAGTGTGACTGCACACTTAAACTCCTTCCGGTCTGGCAAGTCCGAAGTTGTTTACATGTGCTCACTTAACGGAATTGACTGTCTCGTGACACAGTGTCATCCCAGGTTTTCTCGTCATACCAGCACTATGACAACGAATTTATACATTGCCCCCGTTAGCTAGCAACAAAATATCGCATCGTTTCTCGACTCTATTTTAGTGTTTATTGTTCCTCTTCTTTAGGATGATGTGCATATTATCGTAGGTGATTTCAATCATATATCATCCTTATCAGTGACTGTTTGATTTCACTAATCTCTCCAAATGGAGGCGGTTCCATTTTAGATAGAGGCATTACCAACCACCCTGCTTTATTTTCCCTGAAACCGTGTGCTCCAACTTCAATTAGCGATCATTGTCTCCTTCTGTTAAGGC
>LUCM01011606.1:94086-120282 GCA_008360955.1 Fasciolopsis buskii | reverse complement strand
CCAAGATGTATACTCTCGGTAGCTTTCTGGATTCCTTATGGTTCAACTAAAATCAATCTCTCGAGTTCTGCGGGCCGCAGATGGGATCACATAACCAACCGTATTCTTCTTCAGATATCCCTTTCACAGGCAGGACAAATATGAGAATAGTAATCACTTATTTTGAATTCCTGCTCAATCAAACAATTGTTCAAACGGAAATCCGGAGACGGGGCAAACGCAATCTCTCATATATGCTGCCCCTCAGAAACATATTTCGACTCGAAATGGTTTGTATTAGCCCCGAAATCGAATATCTCTAAGAAACACGCAAGGAGTACTTCTACAAGGTCCGATAATTACTTCAAGCGTTTGCGGTATATTTTCCACCATAATAAAAAGGGAAATTCAACGCTCATCGACGATCTGTATTCGCCAGCCAAATCCTGAGAGGTGAAAGCAACGAGTCCTATTGCAAGGCATTGACTGATTGTTGTTGGGACGAAGTAGGGCTTGTGAACTTCTCAGATGTTGACGCATCAATCGATCGTTCTCATCCATCCCGCCACTTTTTCCTTCAGTCATATTTGACAGAGTGATGCTATTGACAGGTTACAGGTTTTTCTAGAAGACGTGTGCTCGTCTCTTCCACACACTAAAATTCCAAGGGTTGTTCCTGGCAGTTCTGTTTCAGCTGTTTTGATGCATTGGTCGCTGCACGCTCTGACAGAAACCATTTACTTCTCTAAAACAACCCAATTATCACTTCTCGTCTTCTATCCCTGACTGTCTGGAGACCCGTCACTATTGTTCCCATCCAAAAGTCTAGTCGTGTCAACTGTTATTTGGCAAAAACGTTTCACCAATCGCCTTAACGGTTCTTTCAGTCTAAACTGACGGCACGTGCCTATACTTAAACCGCCTGAGTTAGTGTTATGTTGCTCCTGCAGATCCCTTTTTCAGTTTTCCGATAACATCAACAGGTTCACTTTGATGATGTCGCCTCCCTCATTCACCACATTTGGAAGTCTTAACGATCGAGAATTTGTGCGTTGCCTTTCCCGGACTATTTCGTTCGGAATTGGTTTCGTTCCCACGGTTTCTTCTAATTCACAAACTACAACATTTGTGCTTCGAGCAGGTGTCCTTCATTTCGCATGCTCTGTTGCGTACCTTTAATAAACGAGCCCAGTGCACACCAATGGAGCGTTAAAATTCAAAACCCGTGACTAAAACTTAAATACGCAGGGTGCTGTTCTTCCGTTTCTTTTCTCTACTACATCGGCAACTTTATCTACCTAGCCCACCCTTATCTGTTTCACTACGCTGAGTGATGTTGCCTCTCTCAATTCATTTCGAATGACGATGATTTTCAAAGTTTTCCCACAACTATTCTTCTGTTTGATTATTTCTGTGACACGGCTGTTTAAATCTAACACATCAAAATATTTCGAATGTCTGTTTTCTCTCTCTCTCTCTCTCGTTCTCGGCCACCCGACGCATACGAAACTTGGCTTTTATCAACTTCAAATGATACACCATTACAGTTTGATTCCGTGAAACATCTGGACTTCATATTGATAACAAATTCTGAAGTGGACTACTCACATCCACCTGTGCAAAGGAATCTTCGGATGAGTTGTCATTTCAAATCATGAAGTTTCGCAGTACAAGATGAAACAGGGCGCGATCTCCCGATTTTGTACACCAAAGTGCTTTTCCAATCCTTCTTTACTTTTCTGCTGTTATTTCTCCAGGTTAACTTAAAAAGACTTTGAAATCCTTCACCGTGGGCTATCAATTATTAGCCGTGCGTCCTTTGCATCGGTAATTGATCGTTTCCCTTAACTATGTTGATTCAACACGTTCAGCTGTTTGCTACAAAAGTCTTTGCAGATTCCTAAGCAACCTGCGACACAACGATCTTTCAAAAGCTCACTCTCATGTCTCAACACGATCCGTTTTTCTTCCCATACCTTCCAGAATCATTATCTGTGGGAAATATCCGCATTTCGATCTCTCTCTTTTTTATATATATATATATGCATATATATATACAGTTAACATAAGTGAACTACCCTCTGCAAAATTATTTTCACATCAACCTATTTTTATGTGGATTGCAACCACGTCCTCATTTTGGAAAAGTATTCCTCTATTAAATGTGATATCATTGTATCTTTTGAATACACTGTCTGCCTAATTAATCTGATCATATTCGTACAGAACTTCTTCCATATTGCTTGACCGTCGAGTATTTGAAACGCAAGCACAAACTGATATACCTTTATTGTGAGCGATTACGCCAACGTAAAACAAAACAAAAGGCGTCGATAAATCTTATCTAATCTGCTACCTAAGTTTGATCTTTTCTTCCATTTCACTGCCACAGCAATCGAGTCTGGAAAACAAACCTTCTGGTAAGTTGGATTTTCTTGGCTTGATTCATAAATAATATGGTCTAACAGAAGACAACAAAGGAATCATTTAATACCATTCCGATCTTTTGGAATTAGAGACCGAAATCCTAGATTCATTTACACAGGAAGAGACAATTTTGAGGGGAACAGGTATGAGCTAAAAACAATTGTGGAATATTCCTCCTTCTCGGTCGCTGGTCAACTCGGATATGGCTGGTTGGTTTGTAGGCATAGGCGATAGGCCGACTGCATTGTAATATCACGTGATTTGCATTTGTACTCACTGTAGTTTATTTCCAAATCTGACTGGTTGAAATGCATGTCCCCATTTCCCCTAACCTATATTTCATCCCTGGGAGCTGAAATTGTGATGGATATCTTTAGATTCCCCATTTGCTTTGAGATAATCCGTAAGCTGGCATCCACGAAATCGTGAATCCTTCGGTGCACTTGTCCAAATCGTCATTAGAATCAATTAGAACGGCAACCCCGTTGAATGTGTGATCCTGGATGAACAAACACGCGATTCGAACACCTTAGTTGCAAATCATTTGAGCAAGCATGCAGTGATTCGTCTAATCTTAGCGTTGCAGCATCAACAGTATTCGGATATTCGACATCGAGAGCAAACCAAAAACCATCTTCTGATCACAGATCAATAGGTGAAACAAAAACCTAGAGATGAGCAAGCTGATCGCAACTTATTTCCTACTTATTTTCGTAGATAAAATCGAAAGTGACTTCATCTTTTCGTTTATGAAATGACAGTTACAATTTTATTGGTTACTTTCTGTGTGCTTGCATGTGAAATCGATCATTTGTGAAATCCCCCCAAGAATCACACAGGTTACCGCATCCGGAAGGGGTCATACCATAACTTGGATGCGGCTTCAGATGTGTTCTGGCGTAGCGGGAAGATGTTGGACTATTTGGCATCTGTCCCAACTAATTTCGGGGTCACAACGGATATTATTACAGTGTGGTGTGCATCCCATGCACAACCGCATTTGATTCATCGAATTAGTGTTGAAGCTGGTAGGTACCCACCTATTGAGCTTCAACTCATGCCAGTTTTTCTGTCGCGGTACCATTTAAGTCTGCCAACCATCCTTTTCGAAGATGGCTAATGACCGCAGATGTATCAATAGTGATGAACACTATTCACTTTAGATGTAGAAAAGAAGGTACACTACACAATTCTTATTGATCCAAGATGATCCTTTACAACTAGGCATAGCATAACAGGTTCAGTATAAGCAGACAAATGGTTGGTGATTTCGGTCTTCTGCAAAACTGAACCTAAACAAACATACACGGGGAAAGGATCGCTAGAACACCCATTGTGCAGTATCACACAGGGACAGGTAAATAGTTACACTGTGGTGCATTTCGCGGAATTTGACACACCAGATTTTGGTCCTAAGAGTAAATGAGGCTTGGGAGTCAAAATGAACTGATGTTCCACGGCGAATGGTTTCGAATGAGAAATCGTGAACAAAAATCAAACTAAAACCAATCTAGTTAATGCATCATTAGCAAAGTTATTTCGGATTGTACTGTAGGAACGGTGAACCGTATTCAAACTTTGAAACGCAAAACTTGATTCCTCATTGATTTCGTAACCCAGACATTTCAGATAATAAGCTTGGAGTTCAGTACTATGATTTCCTTAGTTGCTTTTTGAAAATTATTACATTTTCTCATTATATTCGATCGCAGTTCGAGCTAAAATAACCATATTTTGGCCCAAACGTGGCGCTAGTACAGATGTTACTTGAAATGAACTTACCAAAAAAAGATGTACGAAACGAGAGACTGATTCAATCAGCAAAGCTTTATCACGAAATCCCTTAGTACATTACCCCCTGGAAAGTAGAATGCGAATGTACTGAGGCTCAAAAGACTACATCAAGACCATCATGGGGAAGAAATCCGCCGGAATGCGAAGAATTTCGTCCATTGTCATGATGTCCTTTATCCCCTTTGATCACGTAAAATGGCCGGGAGTGGCCAAGCGGATAATGAGGTGGCTTCCAGACTTGAATGTCGCAGGCCCGAACCCTCCCATCGCCGGTCAACTTCCCCACTTGACAGCTCTCTGTTGGCCGCGGTCCCCTTCTTTACCGCTCGATGCTACTTTTCTATGAATTGGCAATTCAGTAGAGCCAACAGCTCAGGAAGACAGTAACCCGTTTTTCCCAACCAATGTGGTATTAGCCATGTTTCTGGTCTCATGTTGGCATGAATTGAAAATAACCAAAAAACAAGCTTGTTCATCACACCATGTCGTATTTCATTGTTTGTTTGTGGTACCATTAGAGCTACGAGTATCTTCAAAGGTATTCACCACTAGGTATACAAATAAAGCGAACGCAATTCAGTTAGTTAGTCAACCTAAATTCGCAGAACCGAACAAGCCTGAATCTTCAGACCAAGTTATTGTGACCTTCAGATGTGACTGCTTCAGACAACTGTTGCATACGTTTTGCACCATTCAATCGGACACAATGAATGTTCCTTGAAGAATCTGTGGTACATTTTGTTCGGCAACCAGACTGTTTAAAAGTTGGCAATCCATTTGTGAACCGTAATCGTACCTTGGGGCGCATATTCGGAACAGATAGGCAATAAGTAAACAGAATTCTTTTCCCCGGGCTAATTAGGACAATGGATTTCTCCAAACCCAGCGGAAACAAAGCATACAGATATTGACTAACACTAAAATAGGAAACTGAGTTTGTCATAAATAAAGTCGGCGCTTACCGAGGTGTGAAACAAACATTTACACAGATGAAACAACAGGCTCGCATTGTTTCCATACCGTCACATAAGTTATTTGTAGAAAAGTGTCAGAGTTCAAACGCGCTCTGACCGTCTGATGACCGGGCGGATTATAGAAATCTAGCGACCTACCAGTCAAGATGCGAATTGCCTGAACAGAAGATGACTCATATTGAATGGTTTCAGTTTAATTAGTTAAAAACATTTTTTCGCCATTCACTCTCTTCTAAGTGAACTAACCGAAGTGTGTGTATCCGATCAACCCTCTTGTGGCGGCACGAAGTTATTGATCTGGGCCACTCTGTCTGGAAGTCACCCGCTCTTTTTGGTGGTGTTCAAGCTGCATTTGTAAGGTCACAACCGAATCATTCAGAGTTACCCACGTCCATTTTTACGCCATGTTTAATTTCTAATCATACGTTCTTCTCATTGATGCGATGGTTTTATCATGTTGAAAGTTCGGTACAATTTGTCCTGCTTGCAGTAAATCTCCGAAGGTGATGGATACAAAGACCATTTTGGGCGGGCGCTTGGTCCATACGGCACACTCGAAGTCCAATAGGCCAATCTATTCTACGCGACTTGTGGCTGCAAATGATTCGAAGCAGGAATAAATCAAATGTAATGCACCACGCTTCTCGAAATGCAATTTTATAAGAAACACAGTACAAATGTTAATGACTATATTATCTAAATCGTTATGGCGCTTAAGTCAGTGATTTCCAGTTCGCATGAATAACCCTCTGGTCAAATGTGTTCACTGTTTGAGTGTTCGTAATCAATTTTTTCGATAATTTTTCGGTAGTTCACTTTTGCATTTTGATAAGTTGACGAATTTGTCCCTTCTGAATGGAATGCCTACACCTGTGCGTGCAAAATTTCGAATAAAATACATACCAACACAGTAAAATACGTCAGTCATACTGATTCCTTCACTCAACTCAGTCTCGTTCGTCCTCCATCGAGCACTCATTTTCAAGGGCCGAGCGGATCCTAATGCAGCCCAATGGAACTCCACTCAGCGTGAGATTCTTCATCTTTCCTTCGTTATATTTAGCCTTATCAAACCGCTTAAAGTTTCATCATTTGGCGTTATCCTTTGGCAAGTGTCCGAGGTTTATCTTACCGGATAATTTTTCCTGTTTACTGTGAGTTGGACTTTACGCTTGCCACGGTCTTGTGTCACGCCACTTCAGAGCAAATCTTTATTTTGTGCGCATACGTCGTCAAACTTGTGTACGTTTTAATCCCTTTTTTACTTTGTTCATAAAAAAGATGAAACCTATTCGTGGATTCGCTACGCAATCGGATAGATCACTTTGCAAATTACGTTGCACTCGATTTCAGTTCCGTTGGGTCGCACAATTTGAAATCGATTTTCTCCTAACCGAATTCACTGATCTTTGAAACACTTGCGGATTTTGCACTCACTGTTCAACTTACAATTCACGTCAATTAATCAAAATTCGCCTGTTTTCTAAACCATATTTGGCAAGATTACAGAAACTGAACATTGGGTTGTTTCATTGTCAAGGTGACGAGTTCGGATCTTTTGACAGAAAGTCAATTACGCTATTAGGAAACAATTCAATTGCTCCGCAGTAACGTAATAATTGGTCTCATTAATGAAATGAGTAAATGATCACTGTACATGATCCTGTCGAGGAGAAATTTGCCAGCCGTTATAATGACCTAGAAAAATGTGTTAATGGATGAAATTTAGTTAGGAAATAATTAATTAATTGCTTTTTATTCGATTAGGAAAAGAATTAATTTTGAATTCATCAATAAATAGTATGAAAATCATATTCGAAAATGATTTTTCACCAACTTAGAAATGTTGTGTTAAGTTCCACTGGGGTTTAGTTGAGGTTGTTGGAAGTTCACATGAAATACTTTCTTGCGTTTTACGTGATTTATTACTTGCTTTAGCATGTTAGTAGCAATAGCTTACGGGAACAAATGCGCTTGCGGGTGATTTTTATCCTAGCTCTCAGTCTGTGAGACGACCAGTTTGGGTTCATCAGCAATTCGATTTTGGAACCCCTCGTATGGCTTCCCTAAACAGAGATCTTCTGGTGAAAGCTGATACCTCAGTGACTGATTCTCCTGAGGCATAGAGTTTGACAAAAGGCTTTATCAGTCACAAAGGGAGAGAAAAGTGGTCACTAAAATGCATGGGCACAAATTGCGTACAAGATGACCGGAGCCACCCTTCCCGTATCCGGCAAGGAGGAACAAGGAAGTCACAAGTTCAGTCCGGATGGCGTCGAAACAACGATTTAAACAATCAAAGGACGCAAGGGAAGTTTTGGGATGCTTGATTCTTGTCAAACAACACAAATCTTCCAGCCCAAGGTCGTCAAAGAAACTCAAAGTTGGAGATAATGACAAACCAATGAGAGCTGAAGGATAACACGAACTGCACACATGCACTGACGAGGTCACCTCGATTGGTAATGAGACGTTTTCGATCTAAACACGAAAGTCAACGGTCAGAACTCTGCGAAAAATAACAACCTAATTTGCGATCAACGCAAACTTCCAAAATCACTGAGATATTTCACACGATCTAGCTTCGATTCCTATTCAAACCAAGCCACCTGGCGTCTCTTCGACCGGCAGACAAACATCTTGATTTGGCCATCTCGTTTTATGTTCGGTTGCACGACTTGGCCCATTTATTAAGACATTCGTGAGAGCCAACATGCATGATTAACGAGCGTTGGAGTGATTAACTCGTCAAATACGGCACTTGTTACACACCATGCGCATATCGACCGCAGATTCTATATGCGAGTACGCACAGTGGTCTCACCGCCGGACTATTGCATACCTAACGTGTTATCTAACTGATTCGATTTCCCATACATTTCCTAGTATATTTTAACGCAATGACACAAATATACAAGGCAGATAATGACGTGTTCAGCAAATTTTGTTTCGAAAATCGTGTCACTTGATTGGTTTCATGCAAATAAGCGAGGCAAACATGTCGACAGTCTAATTCACGTGACAGAAAAAAGTGATATTCAGCCATCCTGTTCTGTGCAGAGGACTTTTGTGAGTGACGAAACTACCGTTTGACGAAATCATGTAGACCAGTCACCTTCAGTTTGAATGGTGCATGTTACACCAGCTTCTGTTACCATGTATTGCTGCTACTGCTAGTAAACCATTACTCGTGTTTCGTTTTCCGGCTGAGCCACGCGATGATCATATATGAATTACAAAATACAACAACAAAGAGTGCAACTTATTGGTCTTGGCCCAGATTGTTGATCCACGTTCGAGATGTATCTATTGATAGTATTGTTCCAGACAGTGAAAGCTCGTACAGCTATTATCGATCTCGTGAGTGTTTATAACTTCGGAATACCTGATCAAGCGCAGGTCTAAAAATTTGAGTCAAAATAAATGGACACCACAATAATCGAGCAGTACTCCAACTAGCTCAAGGTCTTTTTCTGGCAATACCCTAGCATGAACTGACTGCTCGTGACATATAATGCAACTAGAAATATCATTTGGTTCCTTGGAGAGGACGCTGATTGTATGCCACGCAAAATTTGATGAAGTAAACTGGATGAATCGTTGCAAAAATTCTCCGAGACTGAACAAAAAGACCAATAAAGGAGATATATTTCCGGGAAATGCAAATTATTCGTCTAAACAGGCAAAAGCCCAACATTTTCAAGCAAATTGATTTGGACATTGAACCTAATTCCAATCGGAAGTCATCCAGAATTAGACACTTTTTCCCCTTCTGGAGACACCGTTACTAATATGTGCGTGGATTGAGTGCAGATGCACGAAATGGGCACTGTATGATCGATTTTCTTACCCTATACTTTCCGTACACTTCTATCGTTCAGCAATCCAAACTAACCGAAAGATACCGTGGTTGCAGTTGATTATCTTGATTGTCTCTCCCATTACCGAATAGCTTCGTAAAAATTAGTAGGATTTCCACTAGCAAAGGAGACTGGGAGGTAGGAATGATCAAAGCTCAATTGAAACGAAAGACCGATCATATAAGCCACATATTGCTTTCCTAATAATGGACCTTCATGTATCAAACGGATTCATATGAAATTTCCCTGATTTAACTACTACCGAAGTCTTTCGATGCCTGAATTGGAATGTGATGTCTGGATTTCCTCTCTTCTAATTTCTGTACGTTTTATTTTGCACTTTTTGACGAATAACTTTTCAGATCTCGAACTGGCCGGTGCTTACCGCTCGTTGTTGAATTAACTGGAGTAGGTTGTTGCTTTGAGCAGTGCTCGACACCTACCAAACCCACCTAAAATGGGTGTTCAAGTCATCTGGCATTATTATTTACTTTGAATGATTGACATAATATCGGGCAGATTTGCCCATCCGGACACATTTGGTTCTCTTTGGTTGTTGATTTCCATTTGGTAAAAGTTTGCTTTTAATAATCTGTCTAAGCAACAGCCAATTGCTGTTCGCGTTAAGTTTCCATTAATTATTCTGCATATATTTGCCGGATTCATTGATCCACCATACATACGGAACAATTGTTAGATAACGCATTTCCCTTAGGTGCTAAATGATCATCCTCATCAACAGGTAGCCTGTTTTTGATCAACTTACCACCGTCGCGAATTCCTGGTAGTCGGGAAACGCGAATTCTCCAGATTTGAAATATCCTTTAACACACTGTAGGTGCATCACCATTTGCCAGTTACGGATTCACTTATGTTGTCCAAGTCCCCATTGAGAGAATTGGGGAATTATCACTTTTTAGTACCAAAAACCATCTCTAGGATTCACTGAAATGACTGTAATCTAGACATTTTAACTTACAAGAGTTCATCACACAATGCAGTACAATACAATATAATAGTTATAGTAAAATAACAGAAAGTATTCACAAACAAGAGTAGCCAGAGGTAGATTAAGGACAAATGAGCTATACTGGGGTCATTACCAGTAAACGTTCAGGCATGCGCCTTCTTAATTAATCCAAAATGCCAATATTCGGTAATTTCGGTGGGGATCGGACTCATTCTGCTTTATCCAGTGTTCTTCACTAGTTGAGAAGTGTGTCCACATAAAATTTTTCCGTGATATTCAGCTGGACTTTGTGCTTGGGTGGAAGCATGCCGGGATCCATATTTTTATGAATGGAATCCTTTGGGTTACTGAAACGGTTTACGAGATAACCTGAGAAAAAGGAGGCAACCAATCTCTCCCTAATCTAGTGATAATCATGCTCCTGGATTTTACTTGTCAGTTGTAAGTTTGACGCATTTAGCAACGTTCGCGTAGTCGCGAGTTGGACCTTATTCCCATCCGCGTTCTTCGAATAAATGGACACGATTTTGGCCATTCTGAACTGGAGATTTCCTTGAACTAAGAGAATGCGAAATTTATGGGATGAAAAGCGAGCACACTGAAGCAGAAACGACTTCCAGTGACAAGCAACGTACTCCACGATCGTGAAGAAGTTACATACGGAAGTGAACAGAGGGAGAAATAACGATCGCTTCTGTCATAAGTATTTCAGTCTGCCAACCTCGAAACCAAAGGCAAAAGTAGGTGAACTAGATACTGATCTGGTCAAGTCAAAGTAAGCCGGAAGAAATCTCATTTCCATTGTGAAATCAAATAATAACAGTTAAATGTTTCACGATAGACAAAAGCAGTTTCACGAGTTCCCTCACCAGCTGGTTATGGGAATGCGGTATTCCGTTGTCTAATCGTCCACGGATTTGGGCATTTTGAGAATTACGAGCAATTCACGATCACGTCAGTTCGCGACCTACGATGTGCGAATGAACATCCGTTGGCGTGCACTTCATCACCTTATTTGTTTATGTACATACTCGTTCATCTAGTTTCGCATCATTTTCTTCCGGAAATACATGATTTCTGAACATATACACTTGCAAACTAAGTACAAATAGGGTCGGTAAGCGCTGCGGTACAAAAAGATTCAATGATGGCCCAAATTCAAGTGTCCGTGCACGAAACCTTGGGAAATTTACCACACCACATCCTCTAGCCAGACAACAGACAAAACATCAATTATACTTGGCGCAAAATATTTTTGTTTGCACACGTTCAGTCAGTGAACGACCACTCACGTGTGACGAGACAGCTAACAAACCTCGTTTGTCGAGTTCGCATGCTATCGAACGGGTCAATCCGATCTGCAGTCCTATGGCCAAACCTTTCAATCCCTTACTATTGGCCCCAAACTCTTTGACTATGCTGTTGTAAGCTAGTCGATTCAAAAAGTACCGTGATGGTTACGTCTACAGACGTTCGAGGAAATATTCTTTACGCGGATTAACATTGCAAATCTGACTAAACGCATGATAAAGTTGGATGGCAACAAACTGAGCAAATGATTGTGATGATGGTTCCAACTTGGGTGACGGATAGTCTAATAAACCCTGCCTTGTCTAGATGGTCAGAGTGATAGGGTCATGCCGTTTGGACGTGCAGGTCGCCTTGTCGAATTATCCCAACATTTGTAAACTTCCCCAATGCGACGCGACTCGCCTTGTGAAAAAGATGTGCATTGCTGTTTCGTTACCTAGGAGTGCAAAAAGGTGAAATGATGAAAAGAATCAACTGAACGTTTTTCCCTAGACCGGTAAAATTTCCGAACCGGTCAAAAACACTTCTTTCACTTGGAGTTAAACTAGTATTCGTTCATTCTTCCAAGGTATCGGTTTGCACTTTTCACAAATTTCCAATAAATTTTGGTTTGAGTGACAGAGAGCATTATTCGTCTGGCAGCCGCCGGCTATTGGAAAGCACACCGCATGATGAAAATGAACTTCATAAGTGACCTATGTTACCTAAAGAGTGAACTGGCAATCAGCAGAAATTTTTCGCGTTGTTAGATTTCTGCGGATGGTGTAGAAGATAAAAAGTGTAGAATTTGCACTATGATCCTTTTGTGTGGTAACGAAAACCGGAAACTTTTATCACCGTGACGGAACACATGTGTTATTCATGTGAACTCTCATTTTAGCAAACGAGGCTTGGCTTTATGACATGTCTTGTGCATGAATGCAATGAAAGGGCCGTGCCCCATAATCACGTCTTGTCGTCCTTCTGCTGCACTTTGGTCCCTCTTGAGGAGAAACCTAACAGTCCGATTTCCCGTGTCGGCCAGATAAATGGTCACTGTCGAGATTACTGCCTATTATTGGGCTCTTTTTAACGTTTGGCAGCTCTCATGTTTTATTTAGTAGACTTCAAATATCATTTAATAGCCCAGAATTGTTTTCAGTCGGCTCGATAGAGGATAAACTTAAAATGCTTTCGATACAACCCATGAGGACTTGTTAAGATGCCTTGTTAGCCTTCCGCGTGCACCTTCACTGAAAGGAATATGGGCTTATTACACCTCAAATCACGGATATTAAACGAAACACCCAGAAGTCATGAAACGATGTCCACAAACTACTAAGCGACAGGAAAACATGCAGTTTTGAAGCCAATTAACGCAATTTTGCAAAATGTCATCAACGAATTGTCAGCTCAAACCCAGTAGTCAAATTTGAAATTTGACATTGATAAAGTTTCTTAACCGACCGTTTTCTATGTTCAAACACAACAGCCTTGGTGTTAGCGAGAATCCGGTTCGGGGATGAGATTTGTCATTCCAGTTTCGTGTGGGTTTGCATTTCCTCAGCTTATGAGTACAACGGTTGTAAAACTTAAGAAGGACAGTGTCTTAACAGTGAATAACGGATTTTTCATTCTTTTTTAAACATCCTAGATCCACTTTAAAAGTATGAATTACCTTACAAATTGTGTCAGTTGTCGATTTTATTGAGCAAAACTCCCTGCCGTTCGAGAACACGCCTCGATTCAGTGAGTGCGTAAAAGTGAGAACTATTTCAGCAAAACAAAATCGAACAAACCGATTTGCCGGAAGACGTAATATTGGGTAAAATTCGATTTTTCCTTCATTCCAACTTATTTCCTGACACAACATAATTCATCGGCTTATGTAATATTTCAACCTGACCGTTTGATCAGTAACCTCATACGAAGAAGTATGATAGATCGACCAATTTACAGACTGCTTGATTCTGTTTGGCTCAGCTTCCTCCTCTTCACTCCCTTTTTTCTATCCTGTCATTCGTGGTTGGCACATTTTATCCGGAATAGATCAAACGAAACTTCGGTTGTGTGCAGATGATCCCCAATGTGAACATTGATCGATGATTCCAGTGAGAATGACTGAACCCCGATGTCGCCGATTCGCTCGTGTCGATAGATAGATTCAGACTACATCGGCAGGACAGGGTTCCGGAAAAACACTATTCATCTCAAATGGCCGCATCAGCACCCAGAAATCGAAATCTCCAAGAAAACGCAAGGAGTACTTCTACAAATCCCGTAATAACTCAAGCATGCGGTATATTTCCAACCTAATAAAAAGGGAAATCAAACGCATCGACACTATATTCGCCAGCCAAATCCTGAGAGGTGACAAGAACGGAGTCATTTGGCAAGGCATTCGACTGTTGTGTGGGACGAAGAAGCTTTTGAAAACTTCTGCAGATGTTGACAGCATCAATCGTGTTCTCATCCATCCCGCCACTTTTTCCTCAGTCATATTTGGACAGAGTGATGCTATGACAGTTACAGGTTTTTCTAGAGACGTGTTGCTCGATCTTCTCCACACCACTAAAATTACCACAGGGGCTGGTCCTGACAGTCTGTATTCAGCTGTTTTGAGACACGGTGCTGCAGCTCTGACAGAACCATTTACTTCTCTAACTAACCCATTATCACTCTCGTCTTCTATCCCTAACTGTTGGAGACCCGGCACTATTGTGCCAGTCCGAAAATCTAACAGTTCTACTGTTTTGGCAAAACGTTTTCACCACATCGCCTTAACGTCTTTCGGTCTTAAACTGACGGAGCGTACTACACGTAAGCACCTGCGTTGTTCTATGTATCCTCCTGCAGACCCTTTTCAGTTTTCCGATAACTCCAACAGGTCCACTTTGGATGATGTCGCCTCCCTCATTCACCACATTTGGAAGTCCTTAAACGCATCGATGAAATTTGTGCGTTGCCCTTTCCTGGACTATTCGTCGGAATTGGATTCGTTCCCACGGTTTCTTCTAATTCACAAACTACAAACATTTGGTTCGAGCAGTTCCTCATTAGCATGGCTGTCTGGGTACCTTAATAACCGAGCCCAGTGCACACCAATGGACGGTTAAACTTCAAAAGCGTTGACTAACAACTTAACAGTGCTGCAGGGTGCTGTTCTTTCACCGTTTCTTTTCTCTACTTACATCAGCGACTTATCTACCAACTCACTCTGTCATCTGTTTCACTACGTTGATGATGTTGCCCTCTCTCAATCCATTTCGAATGACGATGATTTTCAAAGTTTTCCCAACAACCTATCTTCCGTTTACGATTTATCTGCTAGAGGTGGTTTAAATTTCAACACATCAAAATATTTCGAATGTCTGTTCTCTCTCCCTCGGTCGGTCTACCCATCCGAAACGCTTTCCCTCCACTCAGACACACTTTCCATGGTTGATTTTATGAGATATCTAGAGATTTCTATTTATAGAAATCTGATGTGGAATTCCCACATTTCTACCTGTGTAAGGAATCTCTGGCGCTTGTCACTTCAACTCAGAAAGCTTCAGCACTACAAAGTGAAACAAAGCACCATCTCCCGATTTGTAAACCAATGTGTTTTTCTAACGCTTATTTTACTACTGTCCTGTTATTTGTCCAGGTTTACTTAAAATAGACTTCGACATTCTTCGCCGAGATCTATTAATTACTAATCGTATGTCTTACACGTCTCTAACAAAGTTGTCATTCAATCTGTATGATCAGCACTGGGAACTGTAAGCAGAACGAAACTAACACAGATTCTTCAAATCGATTGCCTCCTATTTCGTCTCTATTTCCCTCCAAATTCAGGGTGCTCAATGCAATGAGAACTTCAAAGAAGACTGTTTAAATCCACTGGGGCAGAACACTGAATGTCCCAGTGAATTGTGTGACTTCTCGAAATGTTTGTATCTAAAGGCGAACAGTACACTTTTCGTCTTTCCATCCCGCGACTTTCTATAATGTTTACACATGTAGTTAGTAGACAGAATTCGGTCAGTACAAGTAACCACGGGATACAAATTACCAGTAGGTACTGAATTGATCAAAGACACGCAAATATAGTCAACAAGAAGCGCCCAGCTGAAGAGAAACAAACTGAAGGACGATGGGATTACTGGTAATTCTTCGAATTAATTTGTTCAAAATTGCACAGGCGAAATGGTTTAAAATCTTGTTATCACGATCGCCAACTCTAGCCTCTTCAGTCGGTCGGCTTGATTCCAGTTCAGTCTCACCCAACTTCATCAAACGAGGATGATCAAACGTCCTCCGGCCGTCGAATAGGACCGTTCGTCGGTTCGTTATAATCAAAGGATTTGTATAGATTTCCTCAGGTTAAAACTTACTGACCAATTGCCGCAGTCCTACGGATTTACTATCTCTTGTGTAGTCATCGTTTCAAGCAACGCCCCCTCTCGTCTATGACTGTTTCACAAAAAAGTGGACCATTACCATTACGTCCGCGAATTAGGCATTGCCGACTCCGTAACTGACCTCTAGCGTGAAGCCTGTCAGAGGTTTAGTCCGTGATTCACGTGCCGGCCACTGTTGATTTCCGAACAAGATCCGACGCCGTTGTTGCACGACTCATTCCATCGACAGAAAGCATCAACTTTCGCGGAATTTCTGCAAACTGAATGCATCCGGTTCCATCTATGCGGCAGGCTTCGTCTCAACAAAAAGCCTATTCGAGGCAGAAAACACTCAGATGAGCCACCCACATTCTGAAAGCTTCGTTTGTCACCTGACATTTAGTGTATTTCGGTCAAATTACACGACACTAATAGGGATAACTACGTTCGGACGTAAATAGTCCAAAAGACAAAAGTGGATTCTTTCATTTTTTGTCTTTTAATTCCTTTTTATTTTTCAGGAAAGGGACCGCGGCCAGCACAAAGCTGCTAAGTGGAGAGGTTGACCGGTGATGGGAGAATCCGAACTCGCTACCTTTAAGTTCAAACGCCACGACCATATCAGTTTGGCCCTTGTGCCGGTGGCATTTTTGGCACTATATGTATTTCTGGTTCCTGATAGATCGCATGATGTCAAGTATACAGTCGGTGTGAAGTCAATGAACTGGAGTCAAATCTTTCTGGGATAATTTTACTAGTTGATTTTAATTTGATTATGAGTCCTCAATCCTCAGTATAACGCTGGAGACCGAAGCCCATCCGCTAGTTTGTAGCTGATTTTGCCTAAGCCATGACTCAGTGCATTCAAAATTATTTTGGATATCGCACAAGCCCCGCGGAGCCCAAGGTACATTGATATCATGTTTTACGATAGTATGTACCATGTGTTAAACCTAAAAACAGGAAAATATCTGTGTACTAAGAAGATGTATCTATCACATGCCGTATCTAAACCAAGACAATCGTCTGCCAACTTCCCGGATTATCGCGAGCCAGAGTCAAAGAGAACAGAACCATACGCCAAGATACTTGGATGTTTGAATGAATGAAAACACAGACAAAGTCAATTGTGAAACGACTGAGGAAAAACGAAGTGATGAGTGGATTTAGGGAGGAAGATGCCAAAGGCATTTACTGTGCACCATATCTGTAATTAACACTCAAGTTAGATACAAATGTTGTAAGAGAAGGCTTGTTTTGATTTCGGTGTTGGAAATAAAATATTTCTTTTGCCAATGGAATGCTTCGGGCACAAATGAATGAAAAGAATCGTTCCGGAAGCACATGATCGATTTTGCGGTTATTGGCACTTGTCAGATATGCACACCCGGTACTATCCTGCTCAAAGATCTGCATACTTGTGTATTCCTTTGTTAGTACAGTACCGGGCGCGCACACCTGATGAGCTGCAACAATCGCGAAACCGGTCATGCCCTTCCGGCGGAATTTTCTCCATCCATCCATACGCAGGACAGTAATGACAACAAAACCCACACATTCGGACCTTGTGCCGTCTTTCTGATTGTTTTCCCTGGGTGAACAAATAAACATTTTCGCGAATCACCGCGTGACGCTTAAATGAACTTATAATTTACTCGAGTTACAAATGATTCAAAATAAATTATTAGCATGATTTTAATCTTCGATTTCGAAATTCCAGTAAATAAAAACATCATCTGAAACGAGTCTTGTCAATTCTGCTTGTTCGACACAGATCTGGATTCACCGAGATTTCAGAACATTCGTCAATTGCCTCATCGGTTAGGTGAGTTTTAGGTAGAAACTAATCTTCAGTTGCCATCAAAAATTGACTTATCATTAGGAAGTTTTGAGGGAGTCTTAGAGCCATCTCATTCTCGCTGAAAATCGTCAGCAGTGCGTATGTCCCGCACTTGGACTCGGAACACACTAACGATTGCGAACCAAAAGCTTTAATCAATACACCAAACTGGTGGACCCTCAACGGCCTGTTGAACTTCACAACTTGATACGGTAACAACCCGGTTACGAGCTTCTAGTTCACATTGGTAGCCTTGCACGACAAGGAATTATTTACTGAAGTTGAATTCATTTTCGGTGTGAGTGGTAATAGCAGTACTAGTGCTAGTAGTAATATTGGTAAAAAGCTTAATGGTGTTTATCATTACAAACTACCGATCGCGCATCCTAAAACTACCGAGTTTTCTAGCAACAATGTACACATAATTATTACCTATACTAATACACCATGGTCTTTTTTCCCTATGGTCATTTCATATCACCAGCTGGTTCAGAACTGCAAAAAGTCGAGTTACCAAACTGTCATCTCCTACTGATCTTCGGTATTCTCTCATCAAAACGAATGCCAGCCAGCACTGGTCGGTTCCTACTATTTCTGTTTCCGAAAATCAACTTGTTACGGGACATTCAAATACATCTCTCAACACCCCAAAATTCGAATGATATCCTAGATTTTTTTTCTCGTTTCACTCCCTTGATTTGCTAACTTATTTTGATTATCACCCACTGTAAAATCGTCTCACGACACTAGCAGAGTACTGATGGAAATTGGTTGAGTCACGTGCCTTGTTTGCTTCAACTGCCCACTGTCTAACAACGAATGTTCTTCCAAGCTAGCCTGTATCATTCACGATTGTTCTACTAAGATTGAGAGTAGTATGGAAGTATGATACGGCAGGATTACACTGAATGTTGGGTTTATTTATTTGCAGGTATACACATATTACTCGCTCTTCTACGATCACTAATCAATCGCTTCACTCAGATCAAAATAACACTTTGTGACAGAAATCCTTCTAGAGCATACAGACTTCCACATTTGATATGAGTGGGTGTCAGAATCTTTGGTCGCACAAAACTGGAAGAGTGGTGACTATTTTTGTTTGTTGATCACGTGTGAAGTGTTTGAAGACCGGGCCCTGGAGAATAAAGCTGGAAGCTCCAAACTAATTAGACGGTTCCTGAGCGCAACGTCCGCGGAGGTTGCTGGTAGCCAGTCTTCGTGCAAATGACAGGACATTGTCCGATATGGCTTCGATGTTCCCTGTATAGACAACCAACCAGTGAGAGACGTGTTGACAGGCGATCGTGAAGTTCAAACACCCCAAATGCCATTGACCTGAATACATTCCACTAATCGCGATTTCTCTTATTTTATATGTAAACGTAGGATTTGTGAATAAACCCCCAATGAGTCTTTCAATCTGTCTTCACTTGAGTGGATTGGGTATTGATAGTTTGTATCCGTGCAGTGTTGCTAGTGACCGAATTTCTCTTTCCATAACTTGATGGCCTCGAAAACTGGTTGGATATTACCACTCAGGACATTGAATGCATAAAATGGCCTGCTATATAGTTTATTGACGATTTCAATGCAGCCGTATTGTAGTTGTAGCCTCCGAAAACTGTTTATATTCGAGTTGAAATCAGGATAAGAGAACTTCATTTCAGATATTATGTTACGGTTAAACGGCATCTGACTCTCGTCCTCTTCCAAACAGCAAACAGTTATTTAATGGACTGGAATGGAACCGTGATGAATTCTCAATTGTCACCATCCTCTCTGCCAGCACGGGCCAACGCCACTCGTTTGCAACTATTAACCATACAGCAACATGTTCTCGTTTCGTTTCTATTTCAGAGCGATGAATTTAGAAAGATTGGCTGTAAAACAGTAAGTTGAGGAACTAAAAAGAAGAAAGACCTCGAATGTAAAACGGCCACTGACTGGCATATTGAGCCATATAACCAGTTGTCTTCAGATATTGCGTCGGGAATCTTGTGTACCCTAACTCGTTGGTCTAACTAAATCTACACGAGCCAGTCTACTGGTATAAGTTTTCATACCTTTCTCATGTTACTGACTGATCCTTCGGCAGCCATCATCGCGGAATCAGTTTAATTCCGACAGTTAATAAGGTCTTTGTTTCCCCAATGTTACGTCATTTGACATAGATTCGCCAGTGTAACGACCACAAATGGCAAGCCAGACTTCATTCAAGTTGAGCTGGCTTCGTCCAGATATTCAACTTTTGCCATTTATTCGAAATGCTGCATACACTATTACCTGAAAATGGTAGCGATCACCGACTTAAAAGGAGTCTTTGACTCTCGACTGAACAACCCTATTCAGTGCTCTCTATTGGAAAGGTATGAGAGAACAGCTGGTGAATCACTGTCAAGTTTGGTATTTGCACATCTGTGATGGTATAAAGGTACACGGTAGCAAACGACTAAAGGTGTTTGGTAAGGGTGTCCCATTTCTACCTTATTGGCCGAGTTAATGGAAGATGCCTTAGGACGTTTCCAGGGTTTAGAGATCAAGCTGACAAATCGCGAGTCGCTGTGTGAACTACATCACCCGGACGACTTCGCGTGACTGTTCAAATCGAAGGAACACGCTCACTTTGCATTAGACGGCCTAGCGAGTTCAGTAGCTTCATTCGGTTTATTTTGCACCTCCAAAGTGTAGTACTGCTTCAAGATTGGACGACGGTATTATCCGAATAAGTTTTTCTCGGTGCAGAGAAACTACTGATTGTCGATTGTTTCATTTACCTTAGAAACTTCTCCAATAAGGACGGCAGCACGGTGTTAGACGAGGGGGAGTAGCACGTGCATATTTAATGCTCGAGCGGCACACGCTATACCGAAGCATCTGTGACGTCGGCCTGATATTTCACTGAATTTGAGAGAACGTTTGTGCTGTGCACCAGTGCGCCCAGTTCTGTTGTACGGTTGCGAGACATGTGGACTATATGTGTCGGATATGTTCGTCTCTTGGGTGTTTCCGATCACCGATATCTACGTAGTATCGCTAGGATTGAATGGAGTGAGTGGGTGAACAGTCTGGAGATTAGGTTTCTAATATTAGGTTCCGGTTCTGAGAACATGATATCTCAGTATACGAAGCTTGGTAGACTACATTGGTTGGATCAAGTGTTGCTTGTGGCAAACAATCGTCCACCATGCCATGCCCTGTTTTGTGCTGTCCTGGCGGAGTGGAACAAGCCATGTGGGAACTGGAACTGAGAAAAAATGTATCGTAGAATTAGATAAAGTAAGTGTTTCGTGTTCTCGTGGTTGGCGTGTTTCGAAGACCAGCCAACCAGCTGGGTGGGAACACCAAAAAATGGGGCAGTGAACCGTGGCTATATTTGGTGTGTTGGATATTATGGCATTCTTTTCTTTTCCCGGTCGTGCAAAATCCCCTCCCTGTCCCCCATGCGTATTCATTATATTTACAGTAACGTGTAGCTCTGGGAGAAGAGGATCCGTCCGTGGGGTTTACCGTGCTGCCTAATGCTGAACGATGATGATGATGATGTTGGAAGACCAGTCAACCCAATGGAAAGCGGGAGAGGTATTAGTCTTTGTCCTCTAATTCTGGTGAAAATACTTCCGCCAAGAGAAGGCAACGCGCAGGACCCTATCGAAAGTGGCTATCCAAGAGGCGTTCTGGGCGAATAGCAAATCAGGAGACCGAGACACTCATCCCCGACCATGCTGAACCAATTGGAGGTAGCTGGCTACGAAACCTTGAATTTTTCAAATCATTAACTGAAGTGCGACGGACAAACATGTTTCTAATGATGTGTTGGATGGTTTCGATTTTCATTATCATTGGTGCCTGAAGATTTGGATGGTCGACCCGGAGCTGTTTTAGTATGAGCTTTGAACAGGCTAGTCCATTTTGGTTGGGCGAGTTATGTCTCCGACTGCATCAACATGTTGGGAGTATATTGCCCCAATTCAAATTCTCGAGATAACCGGGCGAATTTTAATAACAGATGTTATGTAAGAATAAATCGTTCGGCTATCCCTAAGCTTTTCGGTCTCACAATTCCGTTCAAGAACATCAAAGAACTAACACCGAAAGTTTGATTACTACAATTCAGCTTGGCTGTATTGATTTCGTCCCAGGTGCGATAACCTTTTAGTCGAGAGATCGAACAGCTGGTCATTAGATGTAGATTCATTCCCTTCAGCAATCCAACCGAAGTTGTTTCTGTCCTATCGGTCTAGATTTCCGGTACGATTCTGATTTGTCCATAATACTGATTAATCTTTTTAAACTGCAACTGGCCAAAAAAATGGAAAAGTGAATCACGGGAGAGCAAATAGTAAATGATGAGAGAGATGTGGTCTGACAATCGCGTCAAACCTCGTCGGGATTTCCAACTGGCTTGCACGCAAGCATCACTTAACTTGTACGGTAGAAAATAAATTTGCAATCAACCTAAAATTACTGGTCTGCAATGCACGATGAAGCAAAGAAAAATGGTAGTGAACTGAGAAGGCACATTTTGGAAGTGACGAAATACACGTTTAATTTCCTCCTCTATATTACTTTTCAAATCGATCTACCACTACTTCTGTTTCATTCCTCTGCCTTCAATAGACTGGAGAACATCAATACATGGTTAGTGATTGGAAAAACATCCGAACCTTGGAACAGCAAGTCGCACTGTATCAACAATGTCGCCAAGTACTTATTCTTATTCTTATTGACGTACTATGTAGTAATAAGTTTGGTTTATCGTAAATATGCGTTCCCTCTAAAGGCGCCAAATTGGAAAAATCACGTGGAGGAACAAACAGAGAGTGATTCATACATGGAAAACAGGAACTTCTCAGCATCGTAACGATTAATCCGGTGGTGAATTATGACATTTCAAACGGGATACGGGGAACATGGAAACCGCTACCAGCTGGTAAGTAGAACTAATGTTGGAGAATACCCTTGCTGAAGAGATCGGATTTTCAAAAGTCCTTGGAATCTTAGCATAAAAAGTTCACTGCCCCTCCCTCTCAAAAGAACAGTAACAAAAGAAATAGGATACCATTTTTCAAGGCCTAGCTATTATACTGGAAATTTTGGAGTATTGATTTATCCCGTTCCAATTATAACACTCTTCCGTTGTTTGGTACCATGCACTTGTGGGTGACGAACTGCCATTTTTGGTAGTCCATTGAAAGCAAACATTATTTGTTAATTCGTTTTGTTCTCAATTTCTCAAGACACTACTACGCTTGGATTTGTATCTGAACGGGCGCGACTCATGTATTGTACAACATTTTTGCAAGAGTACAGCAATGATCTTTCCTAGCATTACGTTAACACACCATAGGCACGCACAACCTAAACGAACTGATGCATGGAACTCTCTATGTCACTGTTTGCATACATCACTGATTGAAATTTCTCGTTCTACACTATGACAACAGCTCGCCCAGAGACCAAAAACTTACTAAATTATGCACAAGCTTTCAGGCAAAAAGAGTGACAACTTGTGACCCATGCTCAAACACAAACGTATATTCTTCAAATATGAAAATTAGTCAAAATCTTTATCCTTAGCAAAAATAGTTCATACGATAAGTTTACGTGGGAAAGCAGATTGCTGTGATTGATGACTACTTAAATGCGATGTGTGATACGGTGAACAAAAAGGCCGCGAGAGCAATAATGCGCGGAAGATAGTAATAGCAATCTAAACGGCCATTTTCATGGGCAATTTTGCATATGGTTTGTAATCGATCAATTCGAAATCCTTGAACTCAAAGTCGTTGATATCTGTCACTTGGCGCGTGATGCGCAACTTGGGGCAAGGTCGTGGGATTCGTTTGACCTGGAAAAACAACAAAGACAAAACGGAATTAGCTGGCGATGTAATCCGGGAAGGCGGGCATTTGCGCGAGGGGAATGAATGGAAAGTAAGCAGGCGAAAACAATACGCCGACAGACAATAGGGGAATGGTTTCGATCACACCAGCATTTGAGATAGAAATGGCCTAGTCTAGACCAATAGCTTCAACATTAACATTCTGAAACCAGGTGGTAAATGATGACACGGTTCAAGTGTAACCGAATGCAGTCAATTCCGCTATGGACAATCCGGCAATACGTCAGATGCACTGGATAGGTTTAATCACTGCGTCCTCCGTTCATCACACGAAGAGAGAATAACAACTGTAATGATCTATTGTCTAGACCACAAAGATCAGTCTAAGCACGTTCATAAGAAACAACTACTCCGTACTGGCGGTGCGGGTGGTAGTGGATAGCCTTAAATCAATTCGGCAAGTGACTTTTTTAACCCTATGTACTAGTGCGCCAGTGTGAGGAGATTTTCCTAGCCGGGACATTCAACAGTTTCGTGAAGTGCTATTCATCTTTTCTGAGTATCTTTCCAACACGCGAAGGTCCAGTTATTTCGGGCCTATCAAATTTGCAATCCATGAGGTAAACGGTGCCAGAAAGAGACACCTACTGGGATGATGCATATAATCCACGGTAATCATAGCACTTAATGTCACGTGATTTTGACTGGCTATCAGATCAGTTTCGAGTATATATATTATATATATCATATACTATTCCCTGCCTGCAACTAGCATACTACTTCACATCTACTTCATGATTATCCAATCAAAGCATCCGTAATTCTTGTACGCACTCGCAGTATAAACATCTGGTTGCTTGCAATGAAGCCTGCGGAACATCTTGTTGTTACCGGTCTTGTTCACTTGTCGATGACCTCAACGAATAGAACATTGGCAAGTCGGAAATTGCAATTGATTGATATCTCGTTTGTTTTATTATATGACTATGTGACCGGTGAGTGTTTATCTCCCGTGGTGCTTAAAGCATTTCCTTGATTCCAAATGATGTATAACCAAGATTGTAATCATGTAAAAAGTGTCGTTGTTATGGTTCCACTGGAATCCGGAAATTGTGCAGTTCACCTTCGGTGGAAAATAAGTAAACGAGATAAGCAACCACATTGATCGGAATACGTTCCTGGTTGCAAATATTACGGAACCAGGAGATGGGAACTTTTCATTGATTCTCAACCCACGCTGACAAGAGCTGGAAGAACATAGCTGAGAGCGGCCGATTTTCTATACTTCAAGAGTTTACTTCTAATTCCGTTGGGGACTGCTGAGTCGGAACCTCATAATAATCAGCCAAGTTCTACACATTTCGACTTGCTTCAACTTGCAAATCGTCACATAAGAATTCGGGGATACCATATTTTACTAAAACATTCGCTCTGAACTTCTGAACTCATTTTGTACATAATTATTTATGTAGATTGGACCGGTTTTCCTGAAAATTTTATTTTTATTTCTTTTTGACATTGATGTGATAATAGCATTCTTGCTTTTTCCTATCGCTGAACCTTTCGGTAAAACTTGCTAAAGCGAAAATAAAAATAAAAACTCTGAAACTACACATGAACCATCACAGTCTAGAACAGATTTATCTTCATCACTTAAAAAAGCCCATGGGCTTTAATAAAACAGATGAATTCGGTTGGCCTCGTCCGTTTAGTATCACGATCAACCGAGTTGGGAATTAACGTACAACACTCAGTCATAACCCATGCTACTCAGAAGAACGCCACCAAGCTTATAATTGTCAATATGCGTCGTTTGTCTCCGTCGTGTTAGTGCAAACACGAATAAGTGGATACAAACGGTGACTGGAACTTCAATAGTTGAATAGAATAAAAATTGTAACACCATGTGCACGTTTGTTTGGTTGATTCGTTCCCCGAAGTGAGACACTCTGTGACTCAGTAGACAAGCTAACTCAATTATGTTGAAGATATTTGTACTTGTCTCATTGCTCAAGGTATGCATGGATTTCTTTTGTACAATGGAGTTGAGATTTCAACCAAAAACATTTATGATCATCTCCAACTTTCCGTTGCTGATATTCTGCCGGTAGTTTAATTAATATTTAAAGTCGTTTTCCTTCGTATTCAAATGGCACGACCGAACGTCACCAATTCAGTTTGAACAGTCTGTCAAACGGGACAAATAAGATCAACTGTTTCGGTATGCTGTGAAGACAAAGAAAGATTTACATGAAATAATTCACCATGTGATATCATCGCTCAACTCACCATAAAGAAACCATGGAAATACTGTACAGTTGTTTCATCCAACTTGTTAGGAATGATGAGCAGTGCATATCCACCACGCCCGAACTGGGACGCGAACCCGGGACGGACGACTTTGAGTCAATCTCCTAATACTAGCACATACCAAGTAACCAGACTCTGTAGGTCATATCCAAAGCCTTCGTCGTACTTAGGCTACCTGCACAGAAGTCATCTATCAGTAGGGGTCGATCGCTCTGAGCTAACGGACAGTTTGCGTGCAAATCAGTCACGGATAGGTGCAACATGATGTGCTGAAGTTGAACAAACCGTTCACAACCTGCCCGCTAGCGTAATGGCTAAGGCGTTCGACTCACAATCGTTCGTCCTTGTTCGGGTTCGCGTCCCAGTTCGGGCGCGGTCCATATGCACTGCTCATCATTCCTAACAACGATCAAACAGCTGTACACTGCTTCCATCGTTTCTTTATCGTCACTTGAGCGATCATATCACATGGTCAATTATTTCATCAAAACATTCAATCTCCTACTACTAAAATGTATCAAG
>LUCM01011606.1:65000-89204 GCA_008360955.1 Fasciolopsis buskii | reverse complement strand
CTAAACTGATCCTTGAAGTGCTCTGCCCAACGGTCCAGCTTTTGTTGTCTACTGTGGATGAGTCCCCCAATTCTATCACACGCGACTTCACTAACCGAAGTTCACCGCCCACCGCTGTCGCATATAAGCTTAAACAGTCTTTGACTGTTACCTGAAGCGGCCGCCGGCGTTTTTGCTCCATTAGACACAGCGACCCTCGTGAGGTCCAGTGACTTTAATGAGCGCTAGATCTAGGACCACAGGCGAAATCTCCTGCCAAATGCATCGCCTCCTTGATTTCATTTCACTGCTCGTCTGCGCTGCTGCTCGTCGAAGTTCCTAGTTCCTCCGATAGTTCATGATCATAGTTGTCACGAACAGCCGAATCACACACACGTTTGACGGCTAATCGGGCTAGTGCTTGCGTCGATGGCCGTTGGACTGCAGCACAAATCGCATTAAAACTAACGCATGGTCCGATTCGACGTACGTGATCCAGCACGATCTACAAATATGGACAGAACCGCGCCAATGGTAGCTTACTGAAATTTGGTCGATCTGACTCAGACAACCGGTCCAGTAAGAATGTTATGTCGCTGTGAGACGTGAACCATGCCGGAAATTCGTACAAGTCAGGAATAAGTTATTGTCCAGACAGAATTAGAGAAGTCTTTCCCCGTTGTCTGTTCGCTGTGCAGGCAACGTGCACCACCATCCTAAACAGGATTCCGGTGCACCAAGTTCTCAACTCGTGCATTAAAATCACCTGCCACCACTACAATGTCAGAGCCTTTGCACTTCCGAGCAAGAGTAACATGTCCGTCATAAAATTTGCCTTTTGACATGTCAGCGCTGCAGTCTTTTGGAGCGTATGCCGAGATGACAAATAAACTTCGCTTAACACTACTATCCTTCCGAACGCCGACTGAACTCTGCAGTCTCACGGCGCACAAGCGACTGCTAACCCGGATCCAATCTACAAGTATCGCCTCAGCCTTCTCACTTAAGACTATTCCTATTCTTAGACCCCGTTGACCCACAGCTTGAACTGCGTCGTCTCCTGAGATTCACGGGAAACATCTTGACGAGACATTTGGCGCAGTTAGTTGAATTACTCTAATCTAATCCTGAATTCCTATTTCACCGATGCAACAGACATCGATCGAAAATGAGCCCAGTGTCAGCGCTAAACACGCCTGTTGACCAGCCTGTGTTAAAGTGCGCATATTGAATGAACCGAGATTCACAGGCTGACGAGGCTTGAGAAGATGTGAGCTAGCAGACTGAGAACCACTCACTACACCATTTACGATGATCCGTTGCGAGTATCGGGCGTGTTATCAGCGCGGACAGTATGGGTAGGCAGAGGAAACAAGGAGATTGGTTGAAGACAGAAGAGACAGGTCGAATAAAAGAGGGACAACGTTTTCCGAAGAATTGACTTCTAGGAGTGTTCAATTCGTAAATTGAAGAATTGTGCGTTGTGAGTATATGCCTTGCCTTATTATGCGATTAGTCCATATTAAGTATCTGCAGACACTCGGACCGCTTAAACATTAATTCAGTTCATCTGGACAATGGTGCATGAAATACTGATAATAATCTGTGTCACGATTAGAGAAAAGAATATTTGTCGTGAAGTTTTAACATGAATATAAGTATCTACGCGATCACCGCCTTCGGATGTGATCAGATTTTCACCACCAAAGACATGTTCGTGACACCATTTATTCGCTTAGTATAAAATGCTGGAAAATCTTGAATACAAAAATCTACAATGACCAAGGATTTTTTTGGTCAGTCTATTATCCCCTATCGAAATATTTCACTTCCTCTCGCTCACTGCTTCACTGTCACGAGAACAATGCAAGCGATTAACAGAACGCACCCAAATGACCAACGCGAAAGGTAATTTTTGATATAAATCAAGATCCTTCCTAGACGAAAATTTTCCTGGTCGTGATCAACCATGATTGTCTGACTCCAGTTAACACAAAATACCCCGGTTAATAAATAATTAACTTCAGCCCACGAATGCAGGCATAATGGTTGGTAGAACGTTCGATGAAACAAGTGTTTCGGTTGGACGAACCAGCCTGTCGGAAAATCCTAAGAACGTGTCAACAGTGTTTATGAAATTTCCATACTTCAGAAAGATAACATTTTTCATCGGCGAGGTGTAATAGGGGGATGTTTTACGAGATCTTCAGACTGTACGCGTCGAGCTGCAAATGTTGAAAAACTGTCGTCTAGATTAGGCAGATAACACGGCGTGCTTTTTTGAATGTGGGAAACATACACCACAAGCAGTAAATGAACTCTCAAGAACTGTAGCTCCATTCCGCACGTGTTTTACATCTTCCAAGTGCAAAGTGCTGTTACAAGATTGGATGACAATGGAACCGAAAATGGATGTGCCACAGGGACGAACTACCCGTTGTTGACCGTTTTAGCTACCTTGACAGATATTTGGCGAAGACAAATATACAACAGCAATGCTCTCGGTCGACAGTTGCTGACCATGTACAAACAATAACTGCCAGAAGGATCATCGTCGAAGTTCCACCGAATGTGTCAAGAGCCACATGAAGCTATAATCGTTAAATCACCCACAGTATATGGATCAACGGGTAGGGCAAATGCTAACGGTGCATTACAATTACTTGAAGCTTATATCATAAACCAGATGGAACGTGTCCGTGCGCGGGCCGCTCGTGATCGAACAACAAACGGTCGAGATGCAACTTGAAGACAGCAGTGTCCTTAGGTTACATCGAAAAGGCGCTAAAAACAGTGCCACATGAGCGGGTAGTGCAGTGATATGTTCGTCGCCGACCCGTCAGAAAACACCAAAGACAGGAATACCAAGCAGAGACTGTGAGACCAGTTAAATACTTGTCTAAATCGACTGATACTATTTTCTCCTGGATTCCGGCAAAAAAGCCATTTGCGTTACGTCTCGCATTCTATACTTACGTATTTTGCGCAGATCCAAACACAGATTGGAAACATGGCGAAGGACGAAAACAACGAGCGAAAAGAGTTCATAATACGTGCTAGTTCTTCTATTCCCCATCTCCACATCGGAATCAATGAGTCCTCTGTAGGCTTGGTACTACCCGGTTGCCCAAGCCAAAGTAGAGAGTTGACTGAGGGAACCCAACTCCAAGCCTTTGACTAAACGGTCTAAGCCACAAGGCAGCAGGACGATCTGATGGTCAGGTAATCTATTGGGGGCCGCTGATTGATTGCTCAGTTCGTGTGCGCTTCGCATGGAGCTTGACAGCCAGCGTGCTCAGTACACCCGATCACCACGGACGCCGATGAGCTCACAGCCGCGTGCTTCGTAAGCCGCCTGTGGTTGGTTTGGAATCAGGGTTTAATCAACTCCCTCAGACTGATTATCAGTGATCAGTCAACCCGGTGGAGGGTGCACGGGGTTCGCCTTCGTCCTGGCATTTCAGTGAGAATACCTCCGCGCCACGGGAAGGCAGTGCACAGGGCTTCCTCAGTAGAGGCTATTTGAGACGCCGGCCAACTGGGAGCATTTCGAGAGGCGTTCAAAAAGAGTAGCCAACCCATAGCCTGAGACGCACACTCCCGATCATGCTGAGTTATTTGGAAGCCTCGCATTCTATAGTTTGCGTCAGCTGCCGCTGAGGTTTATCAAAATTGATTTGCATCTAGTAATTCATGATTGTTTCAGTCTATGAATCAAATACGGTGAGATTACAGCAGCAGTAGTGAGGTTGGGTTTGGGATATTGAGAGTTTAATTTATAGAGCAAACACCAAACTTGAACAGATTAAGATAGGTGGGAGATACAACGTATGTCCACAGACAAACTGCTTTGGCGTACGCTACTCTGTTTGACTGACTGTCTTTAGGAGTGCACCTTTCACGCACAGACCCCCCAGGCAATCTGATCAACATGATAACATCGACCCTGCATATCAACCACAATTAATCCTGAAATAGCAATGGTAGGATGGGTCATTCCTAGATATGAGAAAGTATGCAAATAAAAACCAGGTGGGCTTTTCCATTGGTACGAGTTAAAATCCCAGGTTGAGATACATGAGATCCTGTCATCGGGCAGCTGCATTCAACACTTTATGTAATTAAGTCCCGTATTTTTTATTGCATGTTTAGTGAAAGGGGCACGTCCCATATCTGCTGAGAGCTGCTACAACAGAGCAAAATGAGAGTGGCATACAGGTAGATAAGGTCACGACAAATCACGCATTTCAACGAGGAGAATGACAAACGTTTAACTAACTGAACCAATCAATCCATAAGACATTCGCTGATCAAGGAGCTTTCTATCTTTAAAATTTCTTTCTATTTATATACTTCTATTTCTTCGTTTAATCGATCCAATTAATTAGCCATTAACCGGGTACCAATGTGCTCCTGTTCTACTTACTCATTCGCTGCACTATTTACTCAGAAAGAAGAAAAACGAACAAACAATAGTCAAATATCAATACATGGTAATAAGTTGGACAAAGATTTCGAATGGAAGAATATGACTGACTGCCGCATTGAGTCACACAACAGTGTTCGCATACCGGAAGTCTTCGTCCATGTTTGGTCCTCAACAGTCTTGTTTCTGGATTGCATGGTTTTCGCTGAAGTCAGTAGTGGTTAGACATTGGGTCAAGGTGGCCAGTCGACCACATGGCAAAAAAATATGAAAGTCTTAGTCGGTGGACTAGCTCGTATGAGTCCAGTTAGACTACCGGGTTATGGACCATGAGATCACCTTAAGCGATGCTTGGAGACAATATGTAATGTGGCTCAAAGCGACAGTCGGCGGAGTTCTCGCATTCTAAATCTTCCATCTTCCGTACAATTTTCCTGCCTACTACCCCTCTCGTTTGTCTCCCTTGAGTACACGGTGTTGTGAAGTAGCAACCGAAACCAGAACACATCTGTGTAATGTTAATGGTTGTAAAGACTGACCTGAGGTAAAACCGAATTATCGAATCTGAAGTAGAGAAGAGGTAGTGATTCCTTATTTAATATCGCTAAATGACATTGCATAACGGATAATCGTGATGACGAACCAAGCGGCAGCAGAATGCTGCCCCCAAAGCGTGTTGCCATGATTCAACATCCAATCACCGTTATCCCAAAGAATCACTGAGTTAAACGCGACTGCAACAAAGATGTGACTTTGAGAACCCACAATCCGTATACTTGTTTTCCACTGAGATTTTGACAATGTGTCAGTGAGATTTCGTATCGAGGGATATATCCAACAAAAACATCCGACAAGATGTCCAAAGTACAACAAACAAATTCATGAAACGATGGTTCTAAACATTTACGGTGACTGCATAGAGAAGTGATCAGTATTGAGCTGATTACTTACCATGTGAAGTAGTTAAACAACAAAGACAAACAAGAGACTAGGACTCACGAGATCAGCCGATCGTTGATATAATTGACAAGAGAGTTCGCCATTGGCAACGAAGAACTGAACCAGGCAATGACACGGAGGTAATGCCATTTTCGAAAGATCTGAAATATACGTCGACGAGTACAGCAAATAAGTCACCATGTTAAAGTTGAATGAGAAAACCACAAAAGTAAGCATAAAACTTAAAATAACGAAATACAACAGATATAAGGAGTTTAGGGCACATCAAAAAACGGAAACGTTTACCAAAAAGCCAGCAATGCGATGGAATAAGACTACCTCGTGGACACCATGCAACAATTAGCATTCGTCGATCCCAAGGACGTTCGGAAATAGTCCGGATCACCTCAGCCAGTTGGTCAACTCCTTGCCCCGTATAGTCCGTCTTGCAATCCACGTAATCTGCTCCACTATGACGCCATTGGAATCCGTAGACTGGGCCTAGATCGCCTAAAATCAACATAGAGTAATAAAAATGAAAGTGAGCGACATGCCAGAATCCATTTAGAAGATTTTCAATGTAAAAAGATCAATAGTAGAACCTTCAATCAAGGCATGGAATTTCCAAACGACGAAACACCCGTTTCTAAATTCAGACACGATTTAGGTGAACATCTTTCAACAGTTCTTTTAGCGATCCTGCACAGTTATACGCATTAACGACGGGATGAACAGTGTTTGCATGTTCAAATAAGTGCCCCTTCTTTAACTAAGATGAAAGGAGAATACAGGTTAGTGATTTGGCATTACCCATTGGATTTTCACGATGCAGATGCTTAAATTATGCAGCCAAATGATGACCTGAGCACCCATTGTGTTGGCACATTTTATCAATGCTTGACCGTTGAAGCCTAATAGATTGGACTTCGTACACACATTTGGCTGTGGAGGCTGAGGTCATTACAACTACGACTGACAACCTTCTAATCAGCGCTGTCTGACTGTTCGTGTTTGTTTGGAGGACCTCATAGACAACACTGAACTCTCAGCATTCGTGTACAGTATCTCCGATTTCTACTGAACTATAGCTATGGTTGAGATTGTCCGTTCTGTTGAGTAAAAGACACAGCATCGTTGATGTTTTGAATGCGCTTCGAAGGTTTTCTTGTCGGATTATCTACATCAGAAGCACAACTAACAATAACAATGACATGCTATCGTGGATTCGTAGTTTGTGTTTTGACATCCAATGACTAGGTGATATGCACAACTACTGCTCTGTGGGCTAGAGCATTTGTCCAAAAGATGGGGGTAGGGTTCACTAAGTCAACCATCTATTTCGGATTGGAGAATCGAGTAGACACCAGGTCACGAGATAATCATGGATTCCGATGAGTCGTCGATGACGTGGAGATGGAGAACAGAAGAACTAGCACGTGTGGTGAACTCCGCACATTACTTCTTCTTTCCTCTTTCTCTCACATGATTCCGATAGTCTACGATCTATACACAGATTTGTAAAAAATAATAATTGTAGATATGTACACAGATAGTAGTAGTAGTAGTAGTAGTAGTAGTAGTAGTAGTAGTAGTAGTAGTAGTAGCAGTGGTAGTATGTACGTGAATAAACAAAGGCTCCCTGAAGCACACGACAGGTTTGGCAATTAAAAACAAAGTGCTATTTATAAGCGACTTAACAGACACTTCAAACAACACAGCGGATCAGAAAACAGACCAGCTACCTTCTTCGCGATCAGTGAAACCCAAGCTGTCCAGAAACGCCCGCGACGCATTGGCATCCCAAAAGTGCACCTTTTTCTCAGACAGTTCACGTGCGTCAGTTGAACCACGAATAAACCACAGTAGTTCCTCGACGATACCCCGGAAAAATACCTTCAGAGAGAATGATGGCACTGAGTTAACCCCGAGTCCATAAAGTCGCGAGGTGACAGACACTAATCCCGAAAATAAGACATCAACCGGGGAAACCTAAAGATACTGTTCTCGCAGGAACAACAAAAACAAGTGGTAAAAACGGCGAAACTCGCGGAAACCACAAGAAATTACCGCCGTTGTCTAGAATCTACTTCAGGGATTAAAAAAATCTGCAAAAAAGGACAAACGACGGGAGGTATGCCGAAAATCAAAGAATCATGACGCGATGAAATTTTACTACGACATTTACAAATAGTAAAAACAACTTAAACAAGGGCAAAGTTGAAAATTATCCCATCCAGGAAAAATTTAAACGAATGTGAGAAAAGAACGAGGATGATAAGAAATGATGACATAAACTGATATTTCCATAAGTACGCTGATCTCATTGGATACGCTTGTATTGGGAAACCGTGAGAAACACCCCATCAAGACTATACCGTAACGTGGTGCACATGATGTGCGCGCGCGAGGTAGATAGATTGTTACCTGCGTAGTTGCATCTCACATGATGGTCGCATATCGGGACGAGATGTATTCGCATCAACTTGAAACATTTGTGGCGTCGACGTGATATCCGGTTGTCGATCAGAGGTCGGGCATATATTGGGGTAGTGAGGTCGGTGCTGCTATACGGCTCCGAAACACGGCCGTTGAGACCGGAAGTATTGGGAAAACTTTCGGTGTTTGAACACCATTGTGTTTGTGGTATTGATAGAATATGGCCGGAGACTTTCGTGACTAACTCCTAAGTTACGCGTAGGATACTGGGTCCTAGAGCTCAGTCTTTAGAATAGGCTAAGGCGGTTGGGTCAGGTTTTGCGAACCGTTATCGTTCAGCGTTAAACATGACAAGCCCCGCCGATTGCCGCATTTTCTCTAAGGTTATTTTTTCTATAAAAAGAGTGAATATATAGGGTGAACAGGGGGCAAACCTACACAGGCGAGAAGGTAGTAGCCAACACAACAAATACAGTCTGACTGCACGAGAGCACTTCTTCAATCACTTCGATCCGCCAAAAAATGACATCATCGCCATTGTTCACGGTTCAAAGACACCACTCAACTAGTTAACACGCCTTTCGGACTCCAACCACGAAAACGTGAGACACCTACTTTACCTAAGTTCACGGTGGATTTTCGTAGACCACGTTCCCACTTCAACTGTTCACCTCCAAAAGCCCTCTTGCACTCCATCAAAAGAACGAAAAATAGGGCACGGTATGGTAGACGAGTGTTCGACATACGCAACACGTGATCCAAGCAGAGCAGTAAACTAAGTTTCATAAGCTAAATAAGGTATTCTGAGAACCGGCACCTAGTATTAGACTCCTGACCGCCATATTACTCACCCGGTTATTCCATCCAACCCTAGTCATAATACGTAGACATCGGTGGTCGACAACTTCTAACCGACGAACACCTCCCACACGCATACTACATGTCTCGCAACCGTACAACAGAACTGAGCGCACTGCGGCACAGTACGCACGACTTCCCAACTTTAGTGAAATATCAAGCCGACGCCACACATCATTCAGTCCAGCGTACGATGCTCGATCTTTGGATATACGCGTGTTTACCTTTACTTCCGAGCTACCATCATTCGGCAAGTAGCTATCAAGATAACTGAAACGATCCGCAACCCTTAATTCCTGTCCATCCAGTATCAGGTTCGGGACTATTGTCGTCCAGTCTTGTAAAGGCAAATTACCCTTTGTGGGTGAACAGCACATCCCAAACAGAGCTACAGACCTCGACAGTCTATCTAGTGCACGGTCCACAGAAGCCAAAAGGCACATAACAAGTAGTCTAGGTCACACAGCTTCCATGCGCTTTCTACCTCAACTCCTACATTCTGAAAACCTCCTAAAGCATCTTCCATCACTTCGTCCATGACGAAGTTGAACGCCACTAGACTAGTCGTTTCGAATGAACAACAGGTTTACGAACTTCGTTGGCATACCACTCCGGTGGAAAGCATTGAATAGTGACGGTCAATCCATTGAGTCGAAAGCATATTCCAAATGCGAGAAGACTATGATCGTATGGCGGCGGTGTGTGTGGGGCGTTGCGACTCTGGCAATAAGTGAATACCTGGACGAAATCCGGCCTGCTGTTCGAGGATACTACTCTAGCAAATCAGTGCCAAACGACGCAGCTTCATCGAATCTAACATCTTTGTAACTACAGGAAGCGAACTAATCCCGATGACTGGCTACAGTCAATCTGTGCGCTCTTCTTGAAAATGGGTACACTCAATGACTCACTCAACGAGTACGAGATACGCTCCTCGTTCCAACTATCACGAACCAAGTAGGAAAGAGCGCTTGACAGGGTATCTTCACCTAGATTGAAAAGAACTGGAGGAAGTTCGTCGGGACCGAATACTTACCTCCGCTTCACAAATCGAATAATCGACTCAAATTCCACTTCCGTTGGACGGTCGACAGTCACCTTCCCAAGATTCGCAGCTACAGACGTCGACCCAAATACGTTAGCGTGTGACCACCTAAACTGATCCTTGAAGTGCTCTGCCCAACGGTCCAGCTTTTGTTGTCTACTGTGGATGAGTCCCCCAATTCTATCACACGCGACTTCACTAACCGAAGTTCACCGCCCACCGCTGTCGCATATAAGCTTAAACAGTCTTTGACTGTTACCTGAAGCGGCCGCCGGCGTTTTTGCTCCATTAGACCCAGCGACCCTCGTGAGGTCCAGTGACTTTGATGAGCACTAGATCTAGGACCACAGGCGAAATCTCCTGCCAAATGCATCGCCTCCTTGATTTCATTTCACTGCTCGTCTGCGCTGCTGCTCGTCGAAGTTCCTAGTTCCTCCGATAGTTCATGATCATAGTTGTCACGAACAGCCGAATCACACACACGTTTGACGGCTAATCGGGCTAGTGCTTGCGTCGATGGCCGTTGGACTGCAGCACACATCGCATTAAAACTAACGCATGGTCCGATTCGACGTACGTGATCCAGCACGATCTACAAATGTGGACAGAACCGCGCCAATGGTAGCTTACTGCAATTTGGTCGATCTGACTCAGACAACCGGTCCAGTAAGAATGTTATGTCGCTGTGAGACGTGAACCATGCCGGAAATTCGTACAAGTCAGGAATAAGTTATTGTCCAGACAGAATTAGAGAAGTCTTTCCCCGTTGTCTGTTCGCTGTGCAGGCAACGTGCACCACCATCCTAAACAGGATTCCGGTGCACCAAGTTCTCAACTCGTGCATTAAAATCACCTGCCACCACTACAATGTCAGAGCCTTTGCACTTCCGAACAAGAGTAACATGTCCGTCATAAAATTTGCCTTTTGACATATCAGCGCTGCAGTCTTTTGGAGCGTATGCCGAGATGACAAATAAACTGCGCTTAACACTACTATCCTTCCGAACGCCGACTGAACTCTGCAGTCTCACGGCGCACAAGCGACTGCTAACCCGGATCCAATCTAAAAGCATCGCTTCAGCCTTCTCACTTAAGACTATTCCTATTCTTAGACCCCGCTGACCCACAGCTTGAACTGCGTCGTCTCCTGAGATTCACGGGAAACATCTTGACGAGACATTTGGCGCAGTTAGTTGAATTACTCTAATCCAATCCTGAATTCCTATTTCACTGATGCAACAGACATCGATCGAAAATGAGCCCAGTGTTAGCACTAAACACGCCTGTTGACCAGCCTGTGTTAACGTGCGCATATTGAATGAACCGAGATTCACAGGCTGACGAGGCTTGAGAAGATGTGAGCTAGCAGACTGAGAACCACTCACTACACCATTTACGATGATCCGTTGCGAGTATCGGGCGTGTTATCAGCGCGGACAGTATGGGTAGGCAGAGGGAACAAGGAGCTTTGGTTGGAGGCAGAAGTTGCAGGTTAAATAAAAGGAAGGGAACTCTGAGCAGTACCATGCTTATCACTACCCACCCCACCTGCGCTCGATATAATGGACAGCGTGATCCTGGTTAACCTGGGAGACGACCGATGAAGCACGGAATTCTTTGTAGACGTGCTAGTAGTGGGAAATGGTGAACGGCTACTGCTAGGGCATCCAGCTACTAAGCAAGAGAACGGGTAGGGTTCCCATCCAATGCATTAGGTTCTGACAAAAACCTAACTGCAAGGCAGCGGGATATAGCTGAGTGAATGCCCATCCACGTGTGTCAATTATCCTTCCACTCGTTTTTCCGATTGAGTTGTCAGCTCAAATCAATCCCCAAAATGGTGGAGCAGGAGAACTCTACCCGTTGACCTTCCAAACGCGAATGGATCTTGGGTTTGAGATAAGTCATCCTGTGTATTTCGTTGGGTCATGGATGCACGCAAGTAATCAAACCACGTCAAGGTATAGTCCCGTAACGACAGATAAAGTGACTCCAGGGGATCCTTCCGGGTCAACCAAACCAGCTGGGCAACTTCGTAATAAATGGATATCATAACATTGTGAAACGTTAGTCGCACCCCATAACAACTGATGTTTTCGTACGCACATATAAAAAGTTCGGACTTCCAGTTATATTATTACCTTAATTATTGTCACTACTACTCAGTGACTCAGTAAAAGTCAAAACTGCCCAAGAAATATTAAAATAGCCAAAGGTACTTTCATCTTATTTAGTGTAGGATGAATAACCCAGTTGACAGAGATGGATGGCTATAAAATTGCGGTAAGCTTCAATAGCAACTTTCCTAAGCAATTTATTACCGACCGATCCGTAGGCTACTCTGTTATCATGGGAATCGATAAACAGATAATGAATCAAGAAGTGGTGGCCCTGAAATAGCCCACATTATCACTCTTCACTGTCAAACCGATCGTTTTTGTCGTCCTCTCACCGTCGCTGTTGTAACCAATCAGACTCGATGTTTAAAAATACCACTTCCTTACGCTATGCACACCTACAAATCAGGTTTGCTTGGAGGGCCTCCAATGTGGATCCTGGAATCGCCTGGCATATCGTGCACTCATCCAAAGTTTTCGATTCTAGATAGTAAACCAACTGTTTTATGTAGTTGGATCTGAAGACTGCAATGGTTAAGCTATCAATCCTTTGCATATCGTCTTTTGTGAAAGTTTATATTGGAACCAGTCGTAAAATCCAAGTAGCTACTCCACTTCACTAGGACACAAAGTGCAAACTGGACTGTACGAACACTTTTTGTACCTCTCCAGCTCTGACATTTCCAACACAATCCTAAGTACAACCAAGTCGATTTGAGGCTACCTTAATTGACTGGCATGGTTACTTGGATAACAATTGATGCAATCTGGCAGCTAAATTACTGGTGATGACTTTGCTGAGAGCCAAATGGGTTGGCGCGCATGACAGTTCCAGTTCCCATCAGTCACCGTACAGGATTTTTGCACAATTGATTAACCCGTTTCGGTTGACCCGAGTGGCACGCGATAAATTCCTTATAAGCTACTCGTAAACTTGGATCTCCACAGCCGATCAGGCATTACAACAATGAGCTGAAAATGTGCGGCTAATGTTTTCATTTTGCACTAGCTTCAATACCATTCCCGTGGATACCTGCACATGTATATACAAAGGCTGTCCCTCTTCAATTTCGATCGGTTTTATCCTCAATCAACTATGACACTTGTGAACAAAACCCACTACAATGGATTATGTGTGCGTTTGCATATGCGTGATTGGTTTGTTGACCTCGGCCCCATACTTCGTCAGCGCATACATATACACGGACTTAAATCGAATGATTCACCACGTGAGTATGTTTCTAGATGATTCCATCGGAGTTGGATTCAAACGAGAGTATGTTGCCTTAAACATGAGATATCATATATAACAAATTTTTATCTCCCGGCTCATTATCACACGTGATCTGTTGAGACCTAGGTAATTCTATCTTGCTGGGTCACTGTTATCCCCATGCGGTAGGTCCATGAACTATAAAGCTTGTAGTGTATATCCAATATACGAGATTCACGTTCAACTGGCACTACATAAAAAGCAGGTTTATCATGTATATTCAATTTAATTGCCATGTCGGATGTTGTGATAATGTTGAATCGTTCTATCTCAGTCACCTTCCCATTTACCGAGACTAATCCCTGCTGATTCTACTAGCCCAAGACCATGACAACATGTAATGTGTCAATCAACGGGCATCAACGTCTGCACTTTACGAGGCTGCTCTCACAAGATCAGCATACTGACGAGTATCTGAGCAAAAGGTTGCGTATGGCGTTCTGATAGGATCGACTTAGTCGATTCCAAGTTACAATCATTTTTGCAAACTTTATGAGGTAAAGCGAAAGATAGCAAAATCGACCGTATAGTATATTATGAACTGTGTGCAAAAGATGTGTTGAGATTAGTCTAATCGGTCAGTGTCTTTCAGCACCTGGGATCTGAGTGAGTATGCATTTGTTGTGGAACTGTACATGTTCACCAAATTCGATTCATAGCGCAAGGAGCAACTGAATAGTCATTTTATTTATCTCATCACAACTGTTACGATTAATGACCAGGTCGATAATCTCGCTGACCAGCCAGCACTCACACTGGAGTAGAGTGACTGCATCCCACCGCGCCAGTGGACTTTTAGTTGTGAGTCTGTCTACTGACAACGCCCTAGTAGTTGAACCATAAACTCATCGCATTTCACGGCTGACTATGAGGGGCGGAATATGCGACATGAACATTATTCCCTACAACATTCGAGATCTACGTCAAAACAGTCGGGAAACTAATCCGAGTGGATTATTCAGATCTCGTATACGGAGTTTTAAAAGGTGACACGACCATCGGGGGTAAATTTGCGCGTGCACAGTGCAACGTGCACCGATTATTTGTGCACTGCAGTGTATTTTGCCAGGGAACGTACAACTGCGCAATCACCTGAAAGAGAAGCATGTCTCTACCTCATTCCGAATTTATCTGATACAATTAGAGAACGGTGCAGAGCTCTCGCCGACTTTATGAACACCCTACTTGCCGTTCTTCCACAAAACTCAATAAGACGGTGACCAATGTGATGTTGCGAAAAATTTGCACATAAAACCCGTCCAGATCCGTCTCATCCCTTACATAACGACCTTTCTAAATGCCGTTCTCATACCAGAACACGTTCTGCCTTCCGCTCCATACCATTCCGTGTAAATATCTATAGGAACTCGACGATTCCCTGCCTAGCTCGAATTCTAACCAATCAAGAACAGATCGTGGCTGATTTTCTACACAATCTCTTGTGAATTTCAAATGTTTATTTTTCGCTACGCTTTTCCGACTCTATTCTGATGAGATGGCCACTGCATCTTTTTGACTGAGCTGAGGACATCTATATACGCAAAAGTCCAAACAACAAAATACTGGCCTCAAGCTACCGCCGTTCGATAGAAATCTGAAGTTCTACAAGCAAACAGCAACCCACAACAGACCTAAGTTCCTAGACAGTCAATAACTTTCAAAACACACAATGGAACGAGGTTTGATTTCACTCCTGTCATAAGCAAGCGTATGCACACCGTCTATTCGTGGATCTACTGACAAGAATTGAATCTTTTCAACTCAGTTACAATTCATGCAAAAGTTTACCACGTGATATCAACGTCCAACTCACCATTAATAAACCAAAGAAGCACTGTACAGTTGTTTCATTCGTGTTAGAAACCATCGGCAGTGCACTGATATTACATGTTGAATTATTACATGAAAACAACCCCATACTACTAATATCGACCAGTCACAATTGTTTGATAGGGTAATTTAAATGTCAAAGTATTTGTAACCTCTATCTACTTCTACTCCAGTGGGGGTCTGATGTGCATGACTTTGGTCACCACAGTAAAGTTATCTGTGTATGGTGTGGCGTGTTCCCTGTTGACTGCCATGTTGGTTTCGTCGTGCAAGTGTTAATGCTGGCTGATACGCTTATTCAGCTACGGTTCAGATTAGTTTTTCCTGTTTCTGTACTCTCCAGGTTGGTCAGGCAATCCCAGCGTACGCTACCAATGGGAAGTGAACGCCGGTCGGGATGTGCAAGCAGTACGTACACAAAAAGAGAATTGGTGATTTATGATCAGAGGGAGATTAATTAGGCCAACTTTTTTTCGTTACGTTAATTACAATTATGGTTGGGCGACAAATTCGAACATAAGCTGGTTACTTTTGTACTAAACAAAATTTAACGTTTTCAGTAAGGAAAATTTCCAATCAGCCCCAATGTGAACGTCGAACTCAACGTCTTTTGGTCGCGTTTGTCAAAGTTTACGTGTTGTTTTCGTGATGGTAGGGCAAAAAGCTAACTAAGTTACCAATCTTATACTTTAAAATCGATTGGGAATAACCTTCTCTTACTATCTGAATGACAATAACTAACCTCCCGGTCAACTACTAGAGCACGCCAAACAAATCGAGCTGTTTAGCCGTCACATTTTTTGACCTCGTTCCAGTGAACATTTCTTTGGAAGCACTCATGTTTGTTGTCTTTATTCGAGGGAAATGCGAACACTCGACCGTCACATTCAGACTGCAACTTTACGTGGTGTGATAGCTTGCACACTTGCATGATTCAACGAGCTATACTGAATGAATTATCCCAAACCAAGTATTCAGTCATAACTGAAAGTTTAATGGACAGACGAAGCAGTCTTCTGATCCTCAAAGTTGGAGGTTGAATCCACATCGTAACTCAACTGAGAAAATTTGGTGGGACAATAATTGAACTAAGATGAACTTCCGCAGTGATAGCTTCTGGTGCCTTACGAACGAGCTCCTGTTGGAAATGAAAATTTTGGTTGAGAAACAATCGTTCTCCCGCTGGACTCTTTGGTAGTATCAGCCATCAGTTCTCACGAGCTGCACGATTACAAAGAATTTCATGCTGCATCGGTTCTCGTGTAGGATGACCAGAATCCCGATGTCCATTGTACCAAACAGAGGAGGTAGTGATAAGTGGGCTAGTGTTTAGAGTTCACCCTCTACCGTCCAATGTTTGTCATCTGAGCCCAGTGGTATTCTTCTGTGTCCTCTGCCTTTCCCTAATTCTCGCACTTAGAACATGTCATTAAGATGTATCGTCCGACCCCGTCGGGATCAACGTCATCATCTTGCGACACTAAACGGCATGGGAAACCCCATCAACTGCTGCCTTTCCCACCACGTTGCATGTTGCGACAGAAAGGATGAAAATACAGAGTGGACAGAGGGTGGATCTACAGGAGGCAGGAGGGAAAGGATCTCATAGTGGTCAATATATGAAATACAATCTATACATACAAATACGCATTTTCAATCATTTTGACTCGACAGAAAGTGATAACACGATTGGCACTGTTCACGGCCAGCCATCACATCTTTCTGTGTCACCAGCTAAACGGTTGAGGATTCTTCTAGACTCCAACTAAGAGGACGTTAGACAAGTACTTGATCTGAGGTCGGTATGCACTTTCCCATTCCCTGTTACCCTATCACCTATTGACCTCCACGCGGATGATTCCATTACGAAGTGGAAATGGAAGACGGAGCACCGGATGATGGTCATGACGCTTTCAACGATTCTAAGTATCGGCTTTCTTTGTAGCTCCGGTAGAAAGTTTTCAAAGTTTGTGATCGCTCAACTTGGTGTTGGGATATCGATTTTAACGCCAAGCTTAGGGGCCACAAAGCTTTGTAAGATGGTAGATGTATGCACACCATATACAAAACAAGACTCAATAAACAGGGCTGCTAAGTTGGCTATATCGCGATTTAGTTATCAAACACCAGACTACGGATTATTTCATGGTAGCGTTTACAGTATCCCTCTGATTGGCCCTGATATCAGTGTTCGAAAAGTTATATTCTACGCCCCAAGGGGCATTAAACAAGTTCACATCTAACAAACTTGGCTCCGAAAGTCAGATGCGTAATGAAATGCGTCGGTGAACCCGATGTGTTAACGGTTGGATCAAGTAACGAAAATAGCAAAAAAAAGTAGCTCACCTTTTCAGTGCTGATATGAAGCCATATCGTCGTTTATCGACAACGTCCGTTTGCTTATAGCTCTAGAGACAACAACTGATTATTTCATCTCTGATTTCAATGGTGCCAAATGGTTCATTTTTGAAAGTGAGTGACTCACGAAAGGGACAGTCATAACAGTGACCAAGAATTTGCATCGCCACGCATAATACTTACAGTACGTGTACGAGATGTGTCATTGCGCGGATCGGAGACTTGAGGGGATATGGCTCAATGACGAAGGGACTGCGTTTGTGTATTGGAAATATTTCTGTTTCTCTGCAGTACCTTTGCTGTACGATTTTTTTTTATTTAACTATCATTCAGTACTGCGAGGTGGCAATCAAAAACAACACGTCCATGGATAGTTATTTATTGTACAAACTGTACTAAGCTAACAATAGGGTTTCTCACCACATCGGAAGTTCTCCGAAAAGCGATATACGCAGACCAACTGTACCAACCTCGGTCCGGAAGAGGTAACGAAATGAGCTCGCCGCTCATTTTAGTAGCCTCCCATACGAGGATCTGTCAGACAGCTGGTGGCAGATGTCGATTCACTTTCACCCGCATGGGCACCATGCCTGACCCAATGGGGACTTATCTAATCCGACGAAACTCCAATTTTTAAGGTTGACTGTCTTTCCTTCCCCTTCCTGTATAGTAGGACGTGTCGGCCATAGTGCACACCCTTCCACTGCAAAGGTGTATAGGAAACGTGATAAAAAATATAAAAAAGCACTAAAGAGCAGCGGATAACACACTTTGTGGATTAATCGTGCGGCGTACGGCCATCGACCAGATCTTGCCGGATTTCCTGGAGTTGTCAGACAGGCCCAGGGAAATCCCTTCGGGGATTGGGGACCATAGTATTCGGACTCAACTACAAAGGAAGCTGATTGGAAGCTCGTGCAGAGACCGCAAAAGTTAGTGGTCCGAAGCCGCGATCGAAATGGGACAAGATTCTGGAGCCCGCAATGTTCGGAAACCTTTCTTGCTCATTTGATCCATGGAAGACAAAAACTTGGGCTGAGCAGCAGAATCTTCGGCTCAAACGGGTAACCAACCTCCCAGCTTTCACGGGGCATAAATTGATTTGCACAGTACTCCTAGGGACAGATTAACTGGCTTTCAGTGACGATGCTTTCATACAATAGCTTGTCGGAACCAACCCGTGTCTCACGGACGATCCGTATACCTCCACGCCTATCGAAGAAGTCGACCATCTGAGGTGACAAACTGCCGGTCTCGGCAAACTCCATCCGGCACCTTGCATATACGGTGATATGTCTATCTCCAAAAGACGCATCAGCCCTTTCAATGATATTTGGTTCCACGGATACGTACCACAAAGTTAGAACTGTGTCCACTTCCCCGCATATAAGAAACAGGTCAAAAACATCTGTTCTAATCTTTGAAGAGCAAGTCTGACCTAAGTTACGTCGAAGATCTTATCCTTACCAATTGCCGCCAGTGTACGAGCAGCAGGCATGTGAATAATAGGCAGGATTTCGATCCAACAACGGTCCTATTGACCAAATTCTCACTATCTGTCACATACTTGAGCCGCATCATACATCACAGACCAATGGTAATCACAGTCTTAGGTACTCAAGCAACTCTTGATTCCGTGGACAGGAGGGCTCTCTTCTAGTATTTCGTTAGATAGGAAGTACCTGTTAAGTATGCCAAGATCATCCAAGTGCTAACTAACAGGTATCCGGACGGGTATAAACATGCGCCTCACCGTCACCCTGCTTTCTAGTCGGAAGGGGTAAGCGGTAGAATTGTTCACTTTTAACCATTCCCATTCAATTTTATGATCAATGACATTCTAAGAGAGACATAAAAAATCGAATGAAGAAAACTGGTAAGTTTAACTTGGTAACATTTTCAGATTTAGACCGTCCAGATGAAATCAAATTGATTTGTGATGATGCTACTGTGGCCACAATGCATTCTAGACAGGTCGGCATCATCTCTATCACAATACGGAATGTTTTTCATACTCTAGTGGTAAATGCCTCCTGTAAGGCTGACAGCAACCCTTTCTTGCATTTGTCCTCGGTGTTAATGGGTTAGATATCGCCGACAAGCTTTTCTATTTGGGAAGTTGTATAACTGTTGACAGGCGGATTGGAGAAGAGTCGGACAGCCGAATAGCGAAGACACAAGCGGCGTTCTCCAAACTGCATCGCCTATGAAGACAGCAAATCATCTCACTGCCATTGGAAGATAGTATATACAAATTTGCTGTTTCGATGCTCAAGTGGTTTAAGAGCCTGTGTCAGATCTGTAGATCACGCTGATGTTACACGGCAAATGGTTGCCGCCGGGCTCGTTACCAAATTCGACTTAATGAAACTTCGTGGTTCTACGTCACTCCAAATTTTAAGGTCACGGTTGTCACGGTTCCTCCTTCTCCCTTCCGTGTAGTGGGCCCAATTCATCAATGTCTGTGAAAAGCTTACAACAGTGATCCCAGAAGATCCCTCTCATTCTCCGTATGACGATCGCTTTAAACAACGCTCAGATCCCCAAATACAGTTCTTTTTTTATATGACTTCCCCCAAGAAATAATAATCTCCATAGGAACTCTCCTGTACCTTATCTTGGTCGCACACCAGTGAAAAAAATCTGTTGAGCTGCACACTAATCTCTTCTTATTTACACTGTGTTAGTCCCTGCATGCTTTTTTACTTTAGTTATTATTCTATCATGGACAGTGAAGGTCTTTGCTACTCGAAAACAAGCTTGAGTTGGCGAACTTCAGCAACGAAGTCGATCGGGTGGCATACCAAGAACATGTCTCAGCCAAAAACGTGTTAATCTGATATACGGTACGGTCGGTGTCGTAAACGCAGGTTGAAAGTCTGGGAAAGCTGATTCATTGTTGCCATCAGTCGGGCGCGATGCTCCGCAGACATCGTCGGACATTCAGTAGATATTGACCACTGGAACAAATCAAGTCTGTTATTGGGAGCAAACCAATACACAGAAGACGTTAAGCTGAAACTACTCGAACACCTCAGGCGAATAATGTAGGGATACTGCTTGGTTGGAACCAGTTGAAAAGACGATACATTACGCAGGCGGTTGACTAGGAGAATACGAAACTACGATTTGAGATAACTGAAGGAAGTTTAAAACAAATTCATCTGAAATCTCATCACCTGTTTTGTCGTAAGTAGCGGGAATCGGCCATCACGAAGATTGAATCGAAGCTGAGGGCCGAAAATTGCTATAGTTCCAGTCCCTGTGCGATCAGGCCGCGCCACTCCGTTTGATAAAATATATTGCAATAAATTCAAGTACCCTTGTTCATCGTACACATGTGAGGGAAAAAACGGAGTCCCGCTTGGGAGTACTGCTCGTTCTTGTATCCTGGCAAAAGCGGCAGGAAAAAAATGGGGAGTGGAAAAATCGAATGGTGAAGAATATAACATGTCTAGAAAATAAGAAGTGCGTGAAAGACGAGGGAAATAAAAACAAAGTCGCTTAATCTTACTAAGTGTGAATTACAAGCCAGACGGATATTAAAATAGTTCACGGGAATACATGAAGGTTATGAGGGTTATCAGTGAAGACTGTGCTCAAAACCTGTTCACTAAGAAACATGTTAAATGAGAAAGCCATCAGATCAAGTGACTGTTAAGATGCGCGTGTTCATTTTCCCGGCAGCTTTCACGAGAAGTTGCCCAGTGGGGAGAGCAAGAGGCATTGCACCGGAATCTAATTTGAATCGTTCGGAACGCGCAAAGATGGTGAATCCCCATAAGAACGACGGGTTAGTTTGTTGGTTGGGCAAGATTAACCTTCAAAAAGAAGACCCAAGGATCGATAGTGTTTCTGATATCCGTGGTAGTGTGCTGCGGATGAATGCACAAAGTTCCTCGCAAGCACACAAAGGGTGTCATTGCTATTGCTGCTCGTGGGCGATCCGAACCCGGTACTCTCTTCCAGTGTCAATCTAACAAAGGAGTGCAGGAGTATGAAGATGGCTGGACAGGACAGCATCGGGTATGCATACGTGACGAGCGGTAATAACCACGACACCCTTTGCGTTCTTCCGGGGAAATTTTGTTCATTCGACGGCCAAAGAAACACACTACCAACAATAACGTGTGCTTTTCTGATACTCAACCAGTAGACGAAGTAACGCAAGCGACGGTAAAAACATCACTTAGATACACGAATAATTGACGAACTAATCTTTATTTTTCAGTTCGCTCGGGGTATCGTTGATGAAAATAACGCAGAACATACAACGAAGCTTGAAACATTTTCACATCTCACACCAATTTCCCTTGGCAGCCAAAGTCACCCACCTTCAAATGGATAAAAAACGGTCTAAAACGAGATGCGATCGCAGGAGCCGAAGGTGAATTCTCAACCTTTGCTGATGAGGTAATTCACAAGGTAAATATTCGAGAACTCGTATGGTGACAATAACCGATTAGAGTAAAAGCAGTTCGCTGTATGTTCATCGTATGCATTTCGAGGTTTGTTTCTGTCCACGGGGTACGAGTACAATAGACAGTCCATATAGCAATGGGGCAACTGGTTTCGAATTTTCGCGTCTTAGACTAACAACAGTCGTTAATTATTTGGCCCCCCAAAAAAGGATTTAGGTCCAGTGTTTAGAACTGACAATCTTCCAGTGATGTGCATTGATTTCGGTCGCTGTCCTACAATATCGCCAACTCGACGTTGGACTCAGCGGACAGCAATGAAAGAAAAGCATAGATTTAATAAGCGTAGAAGAGAAAAGCTTTCAAAAATATCATGCACATTATCGTCGTTCATCATTGAACAGCATGGCAAACCCCATGCATTGCAGCCTTCTCCCAGCAGTTACATGTTCCTATAGAGAAACTGAAGATGCAAGCGGAACAGGGAGTGAATTCAAACGACCGGAAAAGAAAACAATGTTATGGTGGCCAATATAAAAAATTCAGTCTGGTTGTAAAAACGCATATCTTCAATCGCTCAGATTCGACAGAGCATGGCAAAACGATCGCCACTGTTAACGTTTCACTGCCAAATCCTATAAAGTCACCACTCAACTAGTTTACGCGTCTTTCGGACTCCAACCACGAAAACGCGAGACAGCTACTTTACCTAATTCCACGGTATATTTTCTCAGTCCGCGTTCCCACTTCACCTGCTGACCTTCACATGGCTTCTTCCACTCCTTGGGAGGAACGCAAAATAGGGCACGGCATGGTAGAACAGTGTTTGCCATAAGCAACACGTGACCCAACCAACGTGGTCTACCAAGCGTGATACACTGAGATAACGAGTTCTCAGAACCGGCAATTAATACTAGATTCCTAATCTTCACGTTGCTCACTCACTCACTCAATCCAATACCGACGATACTACCTACATATCGGTGATCGACCTGATAACGGGATTCGCTCAGGTCAGTCTATCGCCTAAGATTCTCAAACCTTTTCGTCATGCCATATTTTGGGGCATTCAACTTCTATGCGCAAAGACACTGATGTACGACCGTCAGGTGAAACACAACTGCCCAAGTTACTAAGTCTTTCCAATTCGCCCATGCAATAAAAAAGTACTGCTTATAAATGCCAAGTAGCCCAGCCCTGTAGGTCATGTTCAAAGCTCTCTTCACACTTAGGCTATCTGCAGGGAAGTCATCTACCGCTAGGAGTTGGCTGCTGTGCTATCGTATGTAAACATCAGCAGTAAGGTCGGTGGTATGCTGATATGGATCAATGCAGTAGTCAGCAACGTTCCTGTATTTGGAATCGTTCCTTTTTTAAATTACTGTTTTGCTGTCGATCTTTTACTAATTCTCGTTCTGATTTTCTCTTTTGTGTAAGTAGTGCTGTGAGGCAGCAACCGAAACAAGAGCACTTCATTGCAAGACTAATGGTTGTGAAAATTAACCTAAACTAGTGGACCGTCCCGGTTGGGTAAAGTGAAATTGCCGAGTTACGATGTGAGACCCATCAACACGATCATTCGATATCATAGGCTTTATGGCTAAATGCCTCAGACGGTAACACGCTTGAACTTGAAACTCTGCTGCTTCAGCTATCAACAGAAACTATCCGACGAACTTAGAACCTAGACGTGTATTGGGATCAAATCAAGCAGGCAACGCATCTGGCAGCAGGTCTTGCCCGTGGTCCTAGATCTAACGCTCATCAAAGAGAATGAACATCACAAGGGTCGCTCGGACTAATGGAGCAAAAACGCCAACGGCCGCTTCAGGTAACAGCCAAAAGCTGTTTGAGCTTATACATGACACCGGTGGGCGGCGAACTTCGATTAGTGAAATCGTGTGCGAGAAATGGAAAGTTCATCCATGGTAAACAACAAAAAATGAATCGTTGGGCTGAACACTCCAAGGATCAGTTTACCTGGCCGTTCCCATATTTCAACGCAATCCACTGTTCGTTCTATACCCTCTAGAATCAATATCTATAGGAACTATACTATCCCATATTTAGCACGCATTTCGACAAACCGCAGACTCGAAAAAGCACACAACGTCATCTGCGCAATCTAGGGCGCATAGCTTCCCTCCACTTCCCAGTTCGATTCCTACATCCCGAAGACGTCCTAAAGCATCTTCCATCACTTCGTCCATGACAAAGTTGAACAGGAATGGAGAGATGGGACACCCTTATCGAACGCCACTAGTTGTTTCAAATAAACTTGATAGTTTACCGTATATCCTCATGCGACTAGAGCTATGCGAGTACAATGCTCGCAACAGGTTCACAAACTTCGTTGGCATGCTCTCCCGGTGGAGAGCACTGAGTAGTGTTGGTCGATCCATCGAGTCGAATGCACCTTTCTAGTCGAGGAAGACTACGATCGTAGTTGGGCGGTGTGTGTGGCGCGTTTCGAGTATCTGTCGAAGAGTGAATACTTGGTCGATGCAACCTCGACCTGGCCGAAA
>LUCM01011606.1:11599-63749 GCA_008360955.1 Fasciolopsis buskii | reverse complement strand
TTTCGGCCAGGTCGAGGTTGCATCGACCAAGTATTCACTCTTCGACAGATACTCGAAACGCGCCACACACACCGCCCACCTACGATCGTAGTCTTCCTCGACTAGAAAGGTGCATTCGACTCGATGGATCGACCAACACTACTCAGTGCTCTCCACCGGGAGAGCATGCCAACGAAGTTTGTGAACCTGTTGCGAGCATTGTACTCGCATAGCTCTAGTCGCATGAGGATATACGGTAAACTATCAAGTTTATTTGAAACAACTAGTGGCGTTCGATAAGGGTGTCCCATCTCTCCATTCCTGTTCAACTTTGTCATGGACGAAGTGATGGAAGATGCTTTAGGACGTCTTCGGGATGTAGGAATCGAACTGGGAAGTGGAGGGAAGCTATGCGCCCTAGATTATGCAGACGACGTCGTGTGGCTGTTCGAGTCTGCGGACCATGCACAATGCTCGGTTTGGCATGTGCCTCGCACCTTGAAAGTGCAAAGTACTGTTACAGGACTGGACGACAGCAGCGCCGAACTTGATACTGGACGGAATGGAAATAACAACTGTGGTCCGTTTCACCTACCTTGGTAGCTGTGTGTCCAACGATGGTAGCTCGGGATTGGAGGTAAGTATGCGTATATCCAAGGCTCGTGCAGCTTTCGCCGGATTGAAGCACTTGTGGCATCGACCTGATATTTTACTGAAGTTGAAAGGTCGTGTACTGTGTTGCAGTGAGTTCAGTTCTGTTGTACGGTTGCGAGACGTGGAGTATGCGTGTGGGCGATGTTCGTCGGTTGGAGGTTTTCGACAACCGATGTTCACATAGTATGGCTAGGATTGGATGGAGTGACCGGGTGAGTAATATTGAGGTTAGGAATCTGGTATTGGGTGCCACTTCTGAGAACAGCTTGTTTCAGCGTAGGTTCACTCCATGTTTATTCTGGGTATTCACTCCTTTTATAGGTATGTAACCTTGGGGAAAGGGCAGCGGTCAGTGAGGCTTGCTTTCTGTTTAACGCTGGACGATAATGTTGACTAGAAGCCCAACAGCATATTGTTCACCAAACGACGAAATAAGGCGGCACTACACTGTTGAACAACGGTCTGTCTTCCTCCAGCGCCGTCCATTGTAACGGCTGAATCGTTTACTAAAGCACCCTGACAAAGAACTCTCTCACGGTTAACCTTTTGTTTCTTACTCTGTTCGGAATAGCGTTTCCGCCTGAGAAATCATCACAACACATGGACCAGTTCAGTCGAGAACAGCTTGGACTGCTTAATTCTAACAGTGACTTAAGAAACACATTACCGGAAGCAAAACGGGCAGCTATCTGCAAGGATTTGATCTCCAATCGCAAGACATGGTCGGCAATCGCCCACCATACTCCTAGTAACGAATCACACTCCATTGACAGTTTACTGTGCTAAAGCAAAAACAAACCAAGATTAATAAGAAAGGCAAAAATCAACTCACTCTTGTGTTGATCCGCTTTCATGAGCATCGCCTAGTCCTTTTAAATGGCCGGACATCTTTAAATAGACCCGTGAAGAAAATGATAGACGACGGACAAAGGGAAAAAACATTTTAAGCATAGGAAAACAGATACTACTGTGATGTGAAGGATAAAACCGATCCCAACTGAAAAATAGTAAGCAAAAAAAGCACTTGGATACGGCAAGTTTGAAGCCGAGTTCTCCACCGACTTAGCGCATACACTCAAAACAAACTGATTGGAAAAATAATTACTGTGAAGTGAGCCAATGTGGTTACAGATAATGCTCACAAATTCACATGTACCAAGGCACAACATTAATAAATTAAGGGGAGCGGCCACGTGCCACAAACATCCTAATAGATCAAGTATCCTAGTGTGACGTTATCAACCAGTTTGTCCTGGTCGGTACACGTATAAAACATCTGCAAATTTAGGAAGTCGTCATTATATATATATATATATATATATATATATATATATGGATGAAACGTCAAATCCAGCGGTTTATGAAATCACAGTTTCTTGGGCTTGTCGACTTTACTTCGGTCTCAAATTCTTTCAGTTTTTCTACTCAATATGTCGAATAGCTACCTTTCATCAACAGCGGTTCTATCCGGGCAGTTTTACATTAGTCTCCATTTGCACGTGCGTTAGCCCAAGGATCCACGACTTTTAAACTTTCCTAGGGTAAACCAACTTACGCTGTGCTGTTTGCCATTCTGTATCCGCATTCCGCGTTTTGTACTCGTCTGCGTCACCTAGTGACAGACGGATTTCGTCAAATACAGCGATTGACTGAGACGTACCTAGCATGGAAGTCTTGGGACAGCGTCTAAAGACAAATTCAAAAAAACTACCCGAAGTTATTCTGAAATAACCATTGCGCACTGTCAGATGCAATGCGCTGGTCAATGGTGACGGTGATGAGATGCTATCCTGGTCTTAACCGCTTTCACGCCTGTTTGTCTTCCCGAAAAGCAAACCACTTGTCAGTTTGTCAATGGAATTGGAAAGAAATTCTATGACTCTGGCGTATTTTATTTCCCCCAAACCTAAGCCGATTATTTAAATGCACATCATATTTATTTACGTTAGCAAAAAATTACTTTATAGCAAATTTCTTTAATTGGAAGTTCCAATTTACGAACACTTATTACTGGCGATGTGAACTTCGTGACTATTCACTTTATTGTGTAGCGTATAGATCTATCGGTTACATAATCATCCAACCCAAGTAGCACATGGCCGAACGTAGCACCCATTAGCGGACTCCGGTCGGGTAGGTCCAACACCGGCAAAAGAACTGAAAACGAGTACCCGCCTCTTACGTATACTTTCGTTTCTATCCCTTATAGGTATCCATACTGCAAACATTTTCTGACCCCTGAATCAATGCTTCGGTAACCCATAAGTACATATATGGAAAGAATAAGATGTAGTAATGAGTGTTGTCTTATTTATTACATGCCTCGGGCATAAGTGGAGTGAAAGGTGCAAGATTCAAAGGGTCCAGGGCTCGCCTCGTTGAGTAAGCAGGCCCACAATGGAGTAGAACCACGTACGGTCACAATAGGTCAAGAGTGAAAACGAGTCGCGTGACAGAGGACTATCGTCTATCAACAAAACTTGCACTATTAATGACGACTGCACACGTTTCGCTAGATGTTTCTCACAATAGAATGGGAAGATATCCAAGTAACAAGTGCTACGAGGCTTTCCATGGGTTGACTCGGCGTTGATATAAAAAAGTGAAAAAACATTCCGGTACTGTTTATTATGAATCCCCATACTGAAAACATTATCTCATCATCAAGATCATAATCGCCGCCCAGTGTCAGACAATACGACAAGTCCTATTGACTGCTGCCTCAGTGACCATGTTACATGCTGCATTGGAAACAACGAAAGCGTAAGGTGGACAAAGGGTGAACTAATAAGAGTGGTAGAAGAAAAAAATGTCGTAGTAGCCAACACACGGAATACAGACTACCCGTTCAAACGCGCTTCTGCAATCGTCACCAATCAGCAGAAAATGACAACACGATCGCCACTGCTCAAGGTTTGCTACCATACCTATCATGTGTCCCCCATCTAGCTGGTTAGACCAGAACCACGGGGACCAATGACATTTAGGTTACCCTAGTCCAGTGTAGATTTTCTCACCTCATTATCTTACCCCGGAGGTATCGCATTAGTAATATAAAATTACATAAATGTTTAAGATTTTGGTATATATATTCACTATCAACAATGACAGTATACATTTGCCTCAATAAACACGAATGGTCTGAACTAATGCCCAAGGTACGCATGGCATGCCGTCGGTGGGGGCTGGCTTTGAGCGCAATCCCAAATTTCCGTTGGCAATCTGCATACATGACTCCAACAGTGCATAATGAAACAAAACCGTTGTCACTACCGCTAACGCAAATCGTCCTATTAACAGCTGTTACCCTACTGGTGGATGACTGGTATGTCAATAGAAGAGTGATACCTAGTGCCAGCGTTAACCAATGAGCGCATAGTCCGGCAATCAACAAAAACATCGTTCTGATATTCCAGTCCGACTTTTAGGAATTCCCTAGTTTTGTTAGATCTTACTACGTATTTTTCCTAGTGCAACTTTGAAACTGGTATCAATGTAACACTCGATCGCTCATTTATGCAACCTTTTAGAAAACGTCAGCAATCAAAAGGGAGGGGCGATTGATGAATAACACTAGAGCGTAGGAGCAACTATAACCTTATACATATTGTTCGTTCTTTTTCATTTCCATGTCGGCATGTAAGTGGTATCTACAAAAGAACCCCAAAAACCATTATAATTAGTCCGGAGCACTAATTGTGGATGTTTGTTTATGATATGCTTGAAGCATGAGTGCAATGGAAGGTGCAAAACCGCTGGGATCGCAGCGGGTCAACCCACTATACCGGTAACCATGATCCCGAAACTTGGAGTACTGTAAAGACATAAGGTCCTTGCAGGTCCAGCGAAAGCAATTTAGTTTCAGTTTTTCCATCCATTAATTCTACATAAACGGACTGTGGTATTGGCTGCTACCTAACAGTACCGTCTACTCAAAAGAAGAAAGGTGACTGCAGTCACTCTCATGGAAAGTGATGACAATGAAAGGCAAAATATCTGCAGATATTTTGGCTTCGTGAAGCTAAGGAAGGAAAGTTGATTTCCCCCATCGCATGCACTACTTCGGCTGAACTGTTATAACAGCCAAGTGCAACAGCCTAATCTCAGATCACTTTTAAAATGTACATACATATGTTGCAAGAGTCTGAATGTAGGTCTAGTGATATCCGAACTTTGGGGAAGGAGGGCAACAATGCCAAGGGGAAAGAGTAAGGAACATTTGTATAGAGTTCACCCCACCCCACTGCGCTTTAAGACTTCGAGTAATCGATTGTCCGTCCTTATCTATAACCACGCGAAAATTTGAAATTCGACGAATAATTTGTTGGACCGTACGATCACAGTGCAAGAACAGTTTCTAAAATATGGACTAGTAATGATCCCTGAAGGCTAAAGTATTTCAGTGTTTTGACGACCGTGATCCGTGACCACGTCTTGGACGCAGTCTTGCTAATTGTAGTCCTACAGCAAAACGATATTCTGCCAGTTCAGCTGAAGACAATCTAGGCAAAGTTGGACGATAATCATGCGACAATTGATTAATTTTCTTTCCCGTTTGGGGTAGGTAACAAGTGTCGCTAGGAAAACGGTGTCGTTTTTGCAACGCCATGCTGTCGTCCTCACAATTATGGTCGCCATTACCGTCGTTCAGTAATGAACAGCAATGCAAGCCCCACGGATTACCGCATTCTCTCAACAGTCACATGTTTCTATAGAAAGAGTGAATACTCAAGAGGAGCTGTGAGCGGATTCCAGCAAGCGGAAAAGAAAAGTATGTCATACACAACAAATCTAGTCTGGTTGTAAAAACGCACTTCATCAATCGTTCCGATTCGACGGAAGATGGCAACACGATCGCCACTATTGACAGTTCATTGCCGAATCCTACAAAGTCCCCACCTACATAGTTGACACGTCTACCAGACCTCAGGCACGAAAACGTGAGACGGTGGATTTCCTCAGTCCACACGGCCTCATCACAACCAGTGATCTGATGTGACGGCTTGCGTAGCTCCATGACCCAACGAGCTAAACAGGACGGCTTATCTCAGTCCGAAGACTCAACCGCAGCTGAAAGGCCAATGTGTAGAGGCCTGACAAAGTAGTTCCCTGGTTCTCGCGGTCAGGGTTGACCCAAGCTTTGCAGCTCAGTGGGGAAAATGGGCGGAGAAATAATTGATCTAAGCAGTTGGGCTTTCACTTAGATGTAACCTGTTGCTTTGTAGCCAGGTTCATGTCAGAACCTTAGTCTCTGGCTGAGAATCTTCATCGTTTTTGGGCTAAATGGCCGGACTCTTCAGCATTGCCCTTTAAGCGCCTTCCTATAATTACACGCCCATAAGCAATTCCACACTGCACCGGCCGTCGCGCAGAATACTCGGGTCTGCAACGATCATTACACTGACCCGATATGCCTAATCTCGGAATTCCCCTCTTAACTTCAACCTGTCTCTACTGTCACTAACCAAATCTCTCAGCCTACACAATTTCCGCATTGTTAACACGCCTAATAATTGCAACAGTTCATTGGCAAATAGTGAAGTACGTGATTTTCAATCTGCTTCCTAACACGTTCCCAATCCTCGTCAGCCTCCGAATCTTGGTTCCATCGATGTGCGCACTCCCGCACAGCCTGGCCAATAGATGTGTTTTGCTCAGACAGTGAGTTCGCTTGTGAATGATATAAGCCGCGTGGGTGAAACATGAATTCAGGATTCGAGCAGGGCAATTCATCTGAATGCGCCAGGTGTCTCGTCAAGATATTTGTTGCGCACTTCACGAGACGGAACAGCTCGAGCTGTGCGTGCGAATCAAAGCGGGGCAGGAATAGTCTTGAGTGAGAGGGATGAAGTGGCTCTTTTAGACTGGATCCCGGTTAACAATCGCTTGGGCGCCTTGAGACGGTAGGTATCATTCGGCACCCGGAAGGATGGTTGTGTAAAGCGCAGTTCATTTGTCCTCTCGACATTGGTTTCAAAAGACTGCAATACTGACATACGAAAAGACGAGTTTGATGACGAACTCTTCATCCTTCTTCGGAAGAGCATAGGCCCCGACACCGCAGTGGTAATAGGTGATTTTACTACACAAGTCGGAAAACTTAGTCCTGTTTATGTGCGCAGTGCGCCTTGCCTGTTCAGCGGACTTTCGCAGTTCCGTGCTTACAATATCTTATTCCTATCTAGTACGAATATCCGACAATGTTTGCGTCACACGGCAACGTGGCGCACTAACTCATTGGGTATTCAGAGTAGGATGGACAATATTTCAGTAACCTACGGCGGGTAAATTTTTGTCCAGAACTGCTGATCGTGATCTATCGCGTAAGTCTAATCGGACCGTGCAGTATTGGGCTGCAGCCGCCGCAGGCGGCAAACATCCTTAGCCGTCGAACGCTTGTCTGATTCGGTCGTTAGAAACTGCACAGAAGCCACTTTCTCTGTTGTCTTTGACAGGTCTCATTCCCGGACATTTTCTCATGAAATGACTGAAATTATGCATCCTTCGTTGCAGACGAATATCGAATAATAATCCTTATTAATTTTGGTGCATTTGCTGCCTTCTTCACCGTTCGTTTCAGTGCATCCCTAAAACCAAAATTAGGGCATTGCCGAGAATTACCGTGATGCTTTCTGACCCTCTTTTTTGATGTTCGTTGTAGACAATGACTGATGCAAAGCTTACGGATAAACCATATGTTCATATTGCTTAAAGCGGTTTGGCATTAGTACTGTCACTGAGGGCCCATTACTCGCTATTTCAGTCCCATAAATATTTTAATGTATACTACGCATCTGGGTAAAATAAACCGATGTTTTCCCTTCATTTTTGCAAACCCTCGGCCTTTCTGATGCCTGCATGCAACAACCGATGTTCCCTTGCAAACCTAGGCAGCGCGCTTACATAGAGGCATAAACCGCATCGCTTGTCTGAGTATGTGATTTCAAATGTACGCATTGTTCCTTTTATTAAGGACTACACGGTCTATGAATCGTCTCTTCTTAACAGCATATTCGTGACCCCTTATTCTGGACGATTGCAAATGCCACTCATTAAGTCCAACAAATATGCCCATTAGCATTCACTAAGGCAAACACCACTGACCGGTGAAAGGCTTCCAGAAATGATGATTGCAATGACGCATTTTAACGGCACTATAGGTTCACGTTATTATTGCTTGCTGCCCTAATCAGTGATGCTTCAAATATTGCAAAGAATGCAACGCATTTTAATGAAACACCCCGTGTTCCTCAGTCCCAGCTGATGATGCGAATTGGAGGTGCCCAGTAATCTGGATCCGACTTTGAGCTTCGTAGTTAGTTACAAAATTCTAGCAACCAAACGTTCAAACATTTCATTGCCAGCAGGTCTTCCCCTCGCCCGTTTCTTTATTAAGACGTTAGGGGCCGTTATATGTATGATAGCATTTTGGACGGCATAACGTTAGATTGCTACTGATAAGGCAGCAGAAACAATTCCCCCCTAACACGAACTCCACTGCTCCCCCAATTTGATTACATGGGCTCTATGCATACCTGTTACCATCTATGGCAGACATCCAAAAAGTAACCTGACAGGCACATTTAACACTGGTTTATCAATTCCTGGGACAGAGGTGAAGATGCATCAAAGATGTACGAAATAGCTAAACTGTACTTTCCATTTAAAACTTCCATCGTGCGCCGATTCAGTAAAACAAATCCATTTGCATCGCTATTTCGTATAAGCTACAATGGAATAATGTTCTCCCATCACATATTTCTCAGCATGCTGTAGATTAGATATGTGGGCAAACAAATGCGCATGTACGTAGATATTGTGTCATCCCTATCATTATGAATTTAATAATGATGCGTATAATTCTCGAAATTCGACAGTCATGCCCAAGGCAAGATCAAATTTGCACAATGATGGCGCAGTAGAAATCGTAAAACAAAAATTTAGCCGCGAAGATGCAGTTTCTGTGTTCCCATGAACAAAACCTCCAATAAGATAGGCTAATCACGAGTTTTTGCTCTTCGAATCAGAGCTAGATAATCTATCGCCGAAACTTTCTGGGGCTGACTATGAGTCATGCACTGCGATTCAATCAATGTCTAAACGCATCAAAGGTTCGCATTGCGGGCGCATGATTTGGCTGGGAAGAAATGGCGGGCGTTGTCAAGTGGCCGGGTTCATTAAAAATCAGGAGGGTAAAATGGTAAAGAAGAAGATCAATATGGGTGTAATAACGGGAGGGCGATAAGTCAAAATCACACTGGATATCATATGAGGCGGATGAAGAATGGTAATTAACAACATTCAATAGTCAAAATAATGCTTAGGATGAAACAGAGGGAAACCTTCAAGGTCGCATCAAACGATTTACGGAACGAAAATATATGAAGAATCGTGGACAGAGAGACGATGGAACTTACAAAAATGGTCGCTAGACTAATGCGGCTGGGAGCGGATTGTGATGTGTGGCGGGAAGCAAACGGGTACGTGTAAGATTTACAATCAGTCCTTAAATACTCACGCCATGAATGACCTGTGTGCTGCCCTTGTTTAATATCGGAGATTATTGTGTTTTGTATCGGTAGAGGTTGGGAGGTTCGGGGATTGCGCGGCACTTCAGTAGGCCGAGCAGCAACGCGAAATTTGTTACATATTTCATGTTCACTTTGTCTAAGTTACAGAAATGTTCGCTGTGGCAATCCACTAAACCATAAAACTGTCAACAAGCCAATCAGTAACTCATTAGTGGCACCACTGGAAACCACTTCATTCACAGTTGTACTAATGCCCGTCTTTTCATTTTTCTAGGCGCGAACGACAGAATACTTGAAGTTGGAGAATTTTCACGGGTCACGGATCATGACATATTGTGCTTATTCACTTGTCACAATAAATGGGCGATACTCTGGCAACGGGGTTAATGTACATATGTGACGGGCCAATTTTGCGACAACAGAGACTAAGAGAAATGGTTGAATTAGAATGGAGAAGCCGACTTACTGTAGACCCCCATTTTCCTTAGACAGACCTTTCGTTCTAAGTCTAAAAGGCCGTCTTAGGTCTGGTTGTGAGAGAACCAAGACGAAACAAGCGAATCTGGGGGAGGGAGGCGGCATCCACTCAGTGAAAATTGAGCGGGGTCTTAGTAGTGGGCTTGCCAAGCTAGGTAGGACGTTGGGCGGTAATTAAAGGAATATAACCGCTCTTTACCGATCTTCTCGAGGTGCATTAGATAAATTAGTCCATTATTCCTAGGTGGATGTCCAGCTTTTTCTTAAAACTGCATTTGCCAACCGGTATTACGACTTTTGAGGAGTTCGTTCATTAGGGATCAGTTTTTGTATGCGGAACGCCACCTTATTGGCGTGCTGGCGGTGATGGAAGAAAAAGAAAGTTTTCTGTCTAACCAGGAGCTTAATGTTTTGCGACGATCAACCCTGGCCAATGTGGCGGCTCCGTCAGTGGTCAATCGGCGTTGACTTGCTCTGCCGACGGCCATGCTGACTCATTTATCTTGGTTAATGGAAAGGCTCTAACCTTCAGATCCTCACTTGACGTTGTCGATAGCTGCCTGTAAAATCGCGGGACTAGGGCTCTAATTGGTCACGTAATCCGCATCCATGACATTGCTGGCAGGACGGTTTTAAGGGTGGATATTAATGTATAGTAGAAGGAGGGGCCCAAGACCGAGACTCGCCGTACTCCCGCAGTGACTAGCACTACTTGTGGGACGACGTACCCTAGACAGTGGACGTTCGACCAGTTATAAAGCTCTTTAGTATTTTTAGCACAGGGCCAAAATCTGCGGTTTTCAAGCTTATGGAGAACTTGCAGGAAATCACATTGAAGACTTTGGCGAAGTCGATAAAACGGCATGTAAAATGTAGCCACCGTCGTAAGCCTCCATTAGACTGTACGTTGCGGTTGAAATTTTCCAAGTGTTTGATCATCCAGGAAGTAGGTTGTTTTGAGAGGAGTAGTTGATGGGAAATGTGTGGTTTAGAATGTGTTTAAATGCTGCTCGTTAGACCAACTGATCGATGGCCAGACGAAAGACGCCGACTTCCGTTCTTAAAAATTGATCGAGTGGCCGCCATCTTCCAGGATGTGGAGAAAACCGACCTATCGAAGCACCTTTAGGAGCGGAAATTGTATGAATTTGCCATCATAATAGCCGTCTGTTTTGGGATGGGGGGATGGATTACGCTGGGACCCATGGAGCAATATAGGTCTAGACTTCGGAAGCCTCGGGTTACTGCAATCCTAGAAGCGACAGTTTGAATCACTATGTTTACTACGGGAGTAGGGCAGAGACAGGGTTGGACAGTTAACGGGTTGTTGCTGAGACAGCTGCGGAAGTGCGAGCTGTGAGATGTAATGAAGGTCGATGTAATAGGAGAACCTTGGATATCTTTAATGGCCAACGGGAAGGGTGACGTGCTATTTAGGTGTGGTTTGTATTGAAAAAATGCTTTACCAGGCTAAGCTAGGGTGAGGATGGCCTACGGCACGTTCATTCTGTAATGCCTTATTCTGGACCTACATAGGTTGAGGATAATTTGAAAAATTTTCGCGTCTTGCATAAGTCGTGTTAGGTGGTATCCAGCTTGAGGCAGTGAATCAAGGGATGAATTGGCTGTATGCTATTTATTTGAAGTCTTCAAGCTCACTTACCATAGTATCTACAGAGAGTCTGTGCACCATGACATCTAGTTCGGACTAAAGAAGGAAGTTCAGCATCAAATTTGGTTTTTTGAATTGTTTGGCTATTCCTGGATCTGGGTGGATGAGTGGACATCTGGCAGTAAAGTCAGATGTTAGAAGCAGTCGGTGAATCTTAAAAAGTAGTGACAGATGTCCTCCCAGGCCAAAATGATGATCCTCGCTGGAAGGGGATTGTTCTAGTCCATATATGAGAAATAAGATCTACAGTAAGTTTTCTGAGCGTTGGGCCATTTGCACCGGAACTTGACCAGCAAGTCATTGACAAGTTGAAGTCGCCTGTTTTTTATTCTCGAAATTGGAGGGGCTTCTTCTGGGAGCTCAGCGGTATTACTAGGTCAATGCTGTGCCACAGGTTTCGGGATGGATGATGACTGACTACTCCTAATGTTTTTTTCAAACTTCATAAGGTGAAGACTAACCGTAGGCTATCGACAGTGGTTAATGAGGACGCTTGGATTATCATGGGAACAGGAAGGGAGTTATCGTGCTAAATAATCGCGAATGAAGCATGCTCCCGGCCAGAATTTTTCCTGTTAGTGGTCTGCCCGGGGATGTGGACCCCTGATCCAATAAAATATGAGGTTACCCAGTTTTCTACGGGCGCCATGTTGTGGAGACGGTTGGTAAAACCTGCCTGCCGGCTGTCGAAGTTTATTGGGAGTTCTTGGGCAGTTGGCATATGGAGGCATGAGAATATCCTCAGGAGCTTTTGCAGTATTGCTGTTGTCATCTGGTCCCTGGATGAGATTAGGAGGAACGTCAAAATACCTGGATGGGTTGGTTGCGTTAAATGACGTGGGAGTTGTGTGCAGGCGAGTGGCCATACATAAATGTAAAGGTAGAGAGTGCAGAGGAGCGCTATATTTTCCATCCTGGGTAACAACTGCCCAGTGGGCGGTGCACCCCTACCACCTTCCAAAAATTACTTAAGGCGTTTTGCGATGTACCCCTATCTTGCTCGTCTGCTGACCTAGGACTTCCATTCCGAGAAGTTATTGCCCAAGGTAGCTTTGCTACTGGCCGCGATGCTTTCTTCTGGCCTGCTATCGACAGAACCCCTGCATGCCGACGTGCCATTATTGTTGAAACATGTTTCGCATATTATGCACTGCGTACTCGTAGTCATGGTTACATTTTTTGTCATTTTCTCGTTTGGGTCTATTACTGAATCTTTTGACCACAGCCGGAGAGGCATTGCCCAGTTCGTCTCCAGAGGGGGAGGCGATACCTTTGTCCACCGTGACAGTGAGCAGGGCACGTAATTTGTGTCAGCGATGAAAAATAAAGCCCGTTTATGTTTCGCTTTAGGTATTCCGAGTTTCAGTGATTTGTTTATACCACCCAGTCTAGCTTTAGTATTCGCCCCACCAGCGTTTTTCCACGAGAAACAATTTGCCTCACAAAGGCTGAGCTGCTTGTCTCTAATATAGGCCCTTTTACAGGGCTTAGGCGCCTCCACGATATCAACGTGCATTGGTCTGTGTTCGGAAAAGGGCGGTTCACGTGATTGAATGTTAGCGCGCATATATCCTGGAAATGGGTCGAGGGCGTAGATTTGCCGAGGACGATTACAATTTTCGCATATCTCTGTCACACGGTACCTTAGCCGCATCGACTAACTGCCGCTATATTTTGCACAGGCCTTTCTGCTGGCCTTGCAATTGGTGAGGACTTCATAACCACGCTCCTCGGGTTGTCAGATTCATCCATAAAGGTTATTCCTCATGTACAAAAGCGACTTCAATAACTTGACTTTTCTACTCGTCACCCCAAGTAATTGGTTTGTACCACCTTCTCCGGGACGGTACACGCACAGTGTGTAAAAGGGGTAATCAGGCCGGAGGATCTGTCTTTCTTGCATGAGAAACGCGTCGGAGTTATAGCTGCTGACGTGAAGTCTGTGGTCTGCAGCACGGATTACGGTAGGCTAACGTAGCTAATTTGAAGAAATAGATGGTGTAAATGGATTAACTAAATGGGAACTCGGGCGAATAAACTTGACAGGACCTACGCAATTAGTGGTCGGGTTTCACTGTGTTGGTGTGTTGTAGTCCCGAAAGCATGTTGCGTCAGTAATAATTCTTTATGCTATATTTCTGCTAATGAGGATTATTCAACAGTGTATCCAAGTAACCAATAATAACAAATTTCTCAATTTTCGGAGGGAATGTGCAGGGCAAGATCAAATTTTTGCAGTGAGGGTGCATAGGAAACGCTTGACAATACAAATCAGATTGGATTTGAGGATGTTTGCCACCTCGGATTACTCGAGAAGTAAGATCAGACTCTGCAACGTAATGCGCAAAGCACACCCACGCCAGCCAAAAATCAAAACTAAACAGATCTCTTTGCAAGGGTATACTGGGTTTTCAAGGAATGTTCGTAAACAGCGGGCTGTGAATCATTCCATGTTTCAATGCACCAAAGGTGCGTATTGCTGGCATAAAACTCAACCGAGGGTTAATGGTTGGTGTCGAAATGTGGCCGGAGTCCCCAGACGTCAATATTGTTTGGCAATAGAAATAAAAGTTTAGCTGCAGACTTGAAGAACGATGAAGATGTGACAACTGGGTGAGAATTGCTCAACGCCAAGGGGAGCGTTTTGAAAAGAGGATAAAGTAATCGCGTAAAAACAAAAACAAAGAGAGAGTAAATGCTGAACTTGAAGGCGGCGGACCACTATCAGGACTATGCCAGACCATCCGAAAGGAAAGATTTTACAAAAAGATTTGAACAGAGGGTATATGGAACTCCCGAGCTGCTGATTGCATTCACATGCGGCTGGCGACGAAATGTGCTTGGAGGTGCGCTGGAAAAGTTTGAATAAGCAGGAAAGACAGTTCCTATATACATTAGCCACGAATTTCTATTGTGCTATCATTTTTGTTATCAGAGCATTTGCTCTTAGCACTCAGTATGGGTCGGGAATTCGAGGGGATGCGACAGTCTTTCAGCGGCAGTGGTAACCCTGTCTGCTCAGTCATATAGATCTACTTGAGTAAGGATATCCAAGGCGACCATCGTCTTGACTTTCATTGAATGGACCAATGCTGAAGCACCAGCTAATTCTAGCAGCGCTCCGCCATAAGTAAGAAGCTAGTAGATTTGGAGTTGCTCGTTTGGAAGCCGAACCAGCAATACTGCGTGTGGCATCGCTGTGGGCACTGAACCCTAAAGGAGAGAAGTAGTCTGGCTTGCGCAAGCTTGGAGATGGTGTTTGATACACCGGGGGCAAATCAGGCAATCCGACATAATTTAGACCGTATGAACGAGAAGTTACAAAGATGGCTTGCAGATATTACTCTCAGCTTGCATTTAGTGGTGATCAATCTAGAAATTTGAACGCCGCCGCAAAGAACTAATAAAGGAAAAGTAAATATTCAAGGTTTATGACGGAGCGTCGGTGGGTAAATCGGCCTGGGTCAACTCTTGTAGGGTGCACTAGTTAACGCTATGAGGATTTATATATTGAGCTGTCCCGGGGTCAGCCTGGGACCAGGAGTGGTATTCCTTGCGGGAAATCAGCTGACGAATGTTGCTAAGATGCGAAAACTTCTAGTAGACCGTGGTCATTGTAAACTTGACAGCAAAGGACCCTCAATTGGATGTGCCTTGTTCGTTCTGCACGTGTTTGCGGTGCTTCAGACACCGTCACCGACGTTCTGCTTGCAGAAGCCACAGAAATACATGTTGTGGCGTGTAATGAGAATAGGTAGCACAGGTCTACGTCGGAGCAGATTGGACGCACTATTACTCGATGGAATCACCGTGATTCGAAGCTTTCAATGTCATCGCTTTCTCGGTTGTCGTTATGAATGGTGTAATGTTAGTTACAAACCCTCCTTGGTAGATATTGTTCACCATCGTTTCGACTACCATGGGCAATCTTTTTCAAGGCAAGATTCACAACCAAATGACCGGAGGAGCGCTCGCATGCCAACGGATGTTCACTTGTCTGTGTGTGTATAACTTTTTTGTACTCTGAACTGTAGGCCGGGGGAGAGACCAGTTGTCCCTCACGTAATGCGCCAAAGTAGTGGCGAGGTCAACTAGTATGATGAACTTTGGAATTTATTTATTGAGTATGTTAGGGCTATGCCTATGTTCGAAATTTCTGCTCCGTCGTTCCGATTGATGCATGTGGGGTGGGCGCTTATCTCTAGGTCCCCAGCAAATTAACGTTCATTGCAGGTTCTGAATCCACGTTGGAGTACTTTTGATTTTTCATAATGTATGTTATATACTTCTGTTGTTGCATGCAGAGCGATGGCTGAATCGCGCCCATGTTTTGACAAGGCTCGCCTATCCGAAGGCCTGCATGTTTCTTTTCTTCTGTGTTCCGTTTACAGTGTCATCAGTCGTCTGCTAGTTTGTCCAATGTATTCTGCCGGGCATCCCTTTCAAGTGATCTTGTAGATGCAGTCGTCTTGGTCTTGCACACCGACTTGATCTTAAATTTTTGATAATTGGTGCATTTTATTATGATTCTTGCATAATGGGGTTTAAATATCAAAGTCATTGAAGACCTTTCTTATTGCTTCCAAAGTACCCGATCTGTACGGAGTTACGACCGGGGCCGTTTAATTTTTCTTTTATTCCTTCGTCTCGGTTGCTGACTTGCAGCGTTTCTGCTGTTTTCTTATGGAGCTTGGCGGGTAGTGATTATTATGCACGATGCCTAAGTTCTTCTATACGACCAGTATCATTGCGTAGCTTTTTAACTTTGTTGGCCAGCAAAAAAATAAGTGTCCCTTTCACATGTTTTGGATAAGCTTAACTGAAGTACAAATACTTATTCCAATATGCGGATTTTCTGTTAATACCAATGTTGAATTTACAAGAGGCACTGACTTTCAGCCAACAATCTAGGAAGCTGATGACTCTACTGGTGTCTTCTGATTCCATTGTGAACTAAGTGGATCCACATTGCTTATTGAAAACCTGAAGAGAGCTAACTTTTGTAATGACTTGATGATCGCAAATGTATCGTCGACACACCGTACGTACAAATATGGGGAGCGAATAAATTCTTTAAATTCTTTGGTCCGGCGGAGTTTTTGAAAGTATCGGCTACGATGGGGTTTATGGGTGATCCCACGGTCATACCATCCGTTTGTTTGTGCAACTCATGTTTAGACGTGAAGTATGTTGACTTGGGGCAAAGTTCTATACCTCTGATAATTTCCCATGGAGCTAGTGTAGTTTGTTCTCTTAAGGATGTAACCGTTATTAGCAGTAAACGTAAATAGTTGAGACCATCTTGCATAAAGAGACCACATATAACTCACAGCAACCTCGCCGGTTTCTAGTTCAGCGTCCTTAGGCTTATGGGCAAATTCAAGTATAGTATGACCAACAACTATCTTCTGATTTAGTTTTACTAACCCACCGAATTGTTTTGCCATTTTGTAAATTCCACGGAAAGTGCAGTCTACAATTGAACGAATGGGTATGTCGGATTTGTGTATCATTGGTAGGCCGTAAAATTTCACGGGTCCGCTGGTTTTTGGTGTTACTAAGAACCACAGAGATTTCCCAAGCTTTTGTTCCCGTCGAGACAGGTACTTGTTTGCATGGAACTTTTGATTTTTTGGACAAGGCGTCCATTGTCTTCTTTTCCATTTTAACACACCGTCCATCCCATAAGTTCTCGATGACCTTTGGGTCTTAGTCCAGTCTGTTTACAAAAAAATATAACCTTCCCTTCGTCCGCTTCTATGATATATATTGATCGATCTTGTTTTAAGTTCTTCAGGGCGTTTCTCAATTTTCTGTGGTATTTCGGGCAACTGGTTTCTGGCCCTTAACAATATTGTTTATTATCCCTCTGGCATGATTAGCATTTTCTTTCCTAAGGTTCAATAACGCTTGTCTCAGTGCTGGCACAAGTATTTCGGCCACCAGCAGTTTTCACTACGGATTGGAGTTTAGACTTCGCAGTAATTGCAACTCCGTGGGTGCCAGCTGTCTGTCGGATATGTTCAACAGGATATTTTTGATATTTTACGGCAAGTTGTCCGACTTTTAATGTCAATCCCTCTTTAGTCGTCCTTTGATAAATTTAGCGAACTTGTGTTTCCGTTGCGTTTGGCACGTTTTACGGGCATGCAAACGTCTTTGTTCATCGATGATTCCAACTTGTTCGAGGATTTTCGCTGGAGGCAGGTGGTTCAGACGGTCATCAGTACTGCATGTGCTGAAGCACGCAGAACGTTTGCTGGCTGTACAGCCGTGAATGGTTTGTCGATGGAATGCACGCGAATCGGCGTGGCGGCTTTCTTAGATCGAACTGAATTATCCGGAGGTATATCACCGGGAATTTTGGGGATGATGTTATAAGGAACACAACGGTGATTGAATGTGCGGTGATTAACTCATTTGGCATGTTTCTTTCCCAGAGTAATGGAAATGGTAACGAGCTTGTGATTATTAGAGACGAACGATATGCGGTGCATCGAAAAATCGATGCGCCATGTACTGCTTTTTTGTGAGTGATATAAATTTGGTTACACAGCGTTGTCCATATATGTAATTTGTCAGCGCTTCGACTACCTTGGGTACTCTTTCTCAAGGTAAGATTTACACTCCTCCGGCGAAATACATCTACTAACAGGACTGTGTTATTAAAATTATATCATACGCAATAAAAATCATTACTTGGCGATCGATTTTACGATGCACTCTTTTAGTCATTCGGTCCTGATGTTCTTTCTCGGCTGCTTTCTAGTGAGCGATCTCGTAAGGCGGTGATGAAAGACCGAGGTCTGCCTCAATGTACGTCGGTTGTCCCTGTTTCCTTTGACATGCTCGTAGTCACATGTCATTTTTATCTACTTCAAGACCCAAAACCCATGTGGAACCGCCCGCATTCCACGAAGGGTTGCCATAAAATTAACACCTTTTAAGGGACACATAACTCGGTTTCCGCGAATTTGCGCGCGCAACTCCTGTTAGTAGTTAAGTCTGCCCAAGAAATGCATTTTCTAAAACGTAACCAAGGTTAACACTAGATTAAGTAACCACTGAAAGTGTTACTCGAAGTTAACGCTTATACGGAAGACTTAGGGGCCTCAGATAAAAATCAGCAGCCCATTTCTTTTAGAAGGCATCGGATACACACTGCAAGGATGTTCGAACCGGAAGCCAAAACCGAGGCTCGAATTGTTTACCTTACATATTAGCAACCATGTGCGGAACGTTTGCCGAGATACGGATCACTAGGATTGGTCTGGATAGAACGGCCGCGGTGGGTGGACACATGAACATTTTGCGGGATAAAATGATGACCACTTGTTTTTCAGCACTTAGTTCGCAAACTTGCTGGATGCTGTCGATTCAACGGATATCTTCTGAGGCTCCTCTGTCTTTTGCACACAGTGATTGGGTAGCGGTGAATCTCGAAGCAACGTTGCAATTACTACGCCTGCTCGGTGAAATTGTCACTTTAGGGTTGCGCAGGTCAGACCTTCTGCGGCTGCAGCCAGGCAGTTGGTTTTGGGCTCAATTCGTGGGGCCCCTTAAAATGAAGTTTTACCATAACGGTTCAGGCCTTGCAAAACAAATTAACTTGAATAACCGAGATACATGAAGGCAACTCGATGACGGCATCGAAACCTGGGTAATAGGGAAATACTGTTAATTTATTTTTTCAAAGTATAATTTGCCCTTTTTTGGCCTTAGTTTTGACTTTTATTGGGGAGTTCGCATAAATCGGCGCTGATGAAAGACCTGTTGCAAAGTAGATTCAATTGTAATAAGGCGTTCATTTAAATGATGATAAATGCATTGAGGGACAGTCAGCTTTCACGGGTTGCGCACGCTTGACAATATTGATGCCTGTTCTGACCGACTTTCGGCCCATTTTGCAAGGGGATTATTCATGTCCAGAAAAAGCCATTGCCAACACTGGTGAGGCAGCCTGGGAAGGTGCCTGTAGGATTACAGGGATGGTTAAAGATAGAATTTGTGCAGCTTCGCATGACATCTGTGGCACATTTATTAGCATTTGAGAGCATCAAAGCGGAGGGTTGGGGTCTCGGTGATAGTATCAGATGGCTATTGTTCAACGCATTCGGATATGGAGAATGGTGATGTTTCTAACGAGTTGCAGAGACACTGATCTATGGCGGCCTATAACCCTAAAGGTGTATCTCTGCTGACAGTGAAGGATTGTTCGTTTTTGCAATTAACCGAAGTTTTTGGTACAGTCATCCTCGAGGAAAGTGCCCGATACACTACTTACGTCTTTCTATGTACCTATATTATTATAAACTGATTGAAGTGGTCACAGAAAGAGGTGAAACAACGTGTAAACTTACGGATAACACTTTTCGCGTTCGACAGAAGTGCGGTAAGCCAGTGGGAACGTTTACTGTTTTAACACCTTACTTACTACAGCAATACTCTCACTTTGCATGACGAGACTGTTTTTCAGCGGCGTCGGAGTTCGTGAGATATTACTTTTAACGACATACTACCACATTCCTGTCATCAAATTCGATTCTAATTCACCGTTTATTTTTGGAATTAAGCTTTATAGCTATGCCTTCAGTTTCATTGCTTCAACATACCAGCGCTTATGGCTGACCCGTGTAAAAAATTTATTCGGCAAATAAACGGCTCGTGAAATCTGACAGCGTGTGGCAGCCTTTTATTTGGAAACATGATACTCAATTATCTGATCTGAACGCGGCGAAAAAAATTCTTTGCGTCTCCGTGTGTCTCCAGTGTAATAACAGCCTTTCATCCAGTTTCATAGAAAAAAATATTACGCGACCTTCTAAAACACTGCATATCCTCGAAATGGTGAAAGCGCCCAGGAATGTATAATAATAATCTATCTACGTCTGTCGTTTGTAGTCTTTGTGTGTTGTAACGAAGGCATGGTTGGCCAAGAGAGATTGGATGGTTCGAGGATTTGTGCCCTGAGGTGAATCTGACAGATTATCGATCCACGCATTAATTAGGTCATACCAACGAAATCCCCGCATCGCGTTAGTAATTCTCGTTACTTACGTTAGCAGAGCGTTCCACTTTCAGAAACTGTTACACCCTAAAATATTCAAAAGACTTTTAAGAGAAGATGCTGCAGTTCCGGTAATTAATCGCGCTTGTCTGAAATTCAAATCTGCAGGCAACTTAATCAGGGCCGGAGAAGAACGACGCACTTCTTTTCTTGCGGTTGTCCCCTCATAGACAATTTTCAAAGACAAAGAGGGTTACAAGGATCAAGCAACATTACATCCAGTAAACGTTTGCATAACTTTAGTTAAGATTCGCGGATACCAGCAAATTGCTTATTTGACAAACTCCCTGACGTGACACAGTGAACTGCAGCCATTTACAACGGTGACGTTGCCATGGGTGTACCTAGTTGCAACTAGGTACGAATGACCGCCCACGAGAAATATTTCTGTTTCACAAACTAGTGGCATAAATACAAAACACTAAGGTGGTAAGGGCTGATAAGACCGAAACTAGGCAATGTCGCTGATTAAATCTGAGCCCGACTCAACTGCAAAAGAAGTGAAGAAATGGCATTTTAGCAATAGTGATTACGTTATCGCTTAATGGAAGTAATGTACCTTTTCATGTTTATCGTGCACATTCTTATGGCTGGCCTACAAGACTTAGAGGGAGTGAAGGGCAATGCCTACACTTGAAGCAGTATATACACTATTTTCGTAGGTTATCTCACCAAAAAGGATCGCTGAAAATAGGGAACAAGCCACAGTAACAGCGTGCCCATGCTTTCTATCCGGCGGGATAGAGGAACGGCTGGAAGCAGAAAGGTGTATTTATATTTGTCAAAATAATGTGCTTTCTTGGTACAGTTCGCAGGGTACTTTATTGTGCTTTTGTAAACTCTGCTTTTATGTGCGCGCTACAAACATAACCCATTTGGTCAACTGAAGTCCGATCTTTAGGGCGCGAACAACTCGTCGGTCTGTCGTTCGCTGGAGTGAATCGTCAAGTGTCGAACGTTTTCCGCAGCGCTGCGTGACGCGTCGAAAATTGCTAGCCACTAGGTTTATTGATGGATAACTTGGGCTCGTGTCAATATTTAGAAACGTGTTGCCTTATTACATAGGCCTCGTAAGCAACTGAGTACTGAATTGCTATGCTGCAGCGGTGAAATCGTCGGTATGTGCGATAACGTACACTTGCCACTTCTTTCCTAACCTGAGTTGCAATTTCACAGCCGCAAATGCTGTATCACAGAGCACTTGTAACATAATGCTTGATATAAGTAAGTGGGAGCGATATCGCATAAGAAGGCGTTCGAGCGTCATAGAGTATTCTGTGCGGTCATGGCACACTGTGAGAACACAGGATTCTTCACTCTCAGTTGGATAGCCGGAGTAGGCAAGTTACAGTTCACATTTCACCTCAAGGGGTTTGACGTTTAGAAGTTAAGGCGAATCCCGGTAAAGGTCTCACGGAATGGGATCCCATTCAGAAATTTTGCCGCCGTTTCCAAAGCAAGATTTTCTTGGCGGTCCTGTGCCTTCAAAGTTTCAATCTGCCTTCTCCTGTGGATGAATGTTAATAGCTTTACCATAAGCTTGGTTCCAAGGCTAGAGTTGCCGTAAGTACTGCTGTGCCAAAAAGGTGTGTCATATTTTTATAGGTTATATGCACAGCGCCTTAGTGGTCTCGGTTCAATTAAAATGGCAGACTCGCTAATGGATTCTCACTGAAAGAACTCTGTGCATTTTTGGTTGACCGGTGTAAAACAGTGGGGCGTTTCGGGAGCTTTAAGTGCCCGTTTGTCTAACATGAATCTTGCGGGTTACCTTCTAGTCTATAAGCATAGAAAGCGATATGTACCATCGTTCCAGTAGCTCGATGGCGCAGTGCCAAACTACGCGAGCGTGCACCGAGAGAACTACTTGGCCAACATGAACAACTAAAAAGCCAGAGTGGGTATCAAGTTTCTAGTACGCTTTATACATAGGCTAATACCCTGAAACGCTGCGTCCGCAGCAACGTGGGTGAGACCATTCGACGGATGCTGTCCTCCAGATGGACAGGGCCTTGAGCTAAAATGCAACTTAGTGGGCTCGTCTCGGAAACCGTACGTTTATATCATCAGTAAAATTAAGTCATGCTTCCTGATCCATTAAAACGATGCGGTCGGGTTTGCATCAATTTCCAAAGGAGAGTAGGCGGCAAACATCGAGCGATCCAATAAGTACCGATGTACCAGCACACGTGGTCGTGATTACGGGCGCAGGATTACAAGAGCAGCGTTAGAGTGCAAACAGGGTGCGTTGGCCGTTAATGAATCGCCATAACTTATGTGTTTCATAGAAGTTGAAGTACCCTCGAAACAGCCTAATTTACTGCATTTTATTTATCCGATTTTCATTACAGGATGTGTCAAAAATCCAAATGAAATACACCCTGAGAAAATCGGAATGTAAGTTATTTCTGGGGAATTTTTGAGCATCAGCATTTTTTGACCCTTTCGAATTTCACAGTCTGGTTCTGTCAGTCAGGTACGGTTTTAAGGAAAGCATTCGCAGCACCTTGGACGTTTGCCATTACCTGCCATTGTGCTCCATGCATATTGATCGGTTACCGGACTCCTCCGCTAAGATTAGAACCTACCGGCCTCTGTCCTATCAGGGGCCTGAGCGACAAATGCAAATTTGAAACTAGGCACCGCCCAATCTAACCGCAGATTTCCCGAATTTCTTCTGGTTAACAACGGATCTGGGTCGGACCCGGCATGTTGCGTATAATTTGTTGGGTCCCGTGCCGAACCTTTGGTCGAATTATGTCACCGATAAAACTAAGAAAGACCCGAAGCTTTCGGCTACTGTTAGGTATACCAGTTGCGAAACGTGAAGGGTGACATTCAAATTTATATGACTGGTTGAAGTGGAAGAACATGGCATGTTGCGATAAGCGCATTTGTATCACTAGTATCAAATATGATAAAATCAGCATCAAGTTATGGTGGGAGGGAACATTCCTGGAACTCGACACGACATCCCGTGTTACCCGGCGCTAAATGGTGGATGACAATAATGTTGGGGTAGACCACGCTGAACGGGAAAAAATTGCCCTGTAGCTATCTGAAAGTGATAACATCAAGGATAAATATTCCACCCACGGGGAATTTTGGGAACTTCTTCGGAGACTGTTATCGAATCATCTGCGAGTCGAATTTCCTCGGACCACACTGACACAGGCAGTTATTGTTAGGACCATGCTTTGATAACGAGCGAAAGAATGCATCTACGGAAAAGGCATTGAAAATGGCCGAAACCCTCAGGAATAGCATTCATGGATAAATGACCAAATAGAAGGAATTCACACATGCGGTGATGTCGCTAGTCGCAGGGGTTTTGGGTCATCGGATGCTGAGATAGTGTAAGCCTATGGCATTTGTTATTGCTCATCTTGATTGGACATAAACATGCATACAAAATACAACACGGTTTTTACATATACGCAGGCTAATTCACTGATGTTACCATTGATGTCTTTGTCCAGAAACAAAAACGACCTATCCAAAATAATGACGAAATGGTCTACATGTGTATGAAGTGGAAAGAAAAACGTTCTTTGGTACAACTGGAGTCCTTTAGACCCTAAGCATACGTTCATCTATCATTGGGAACGCAAGACAGCTTAAAATCGAACAGTGAGTGAACCTTTACAAAAACGACGGTAAGATTAATCCAAGTACCTTAGGCAAATTAAAATTCCCAATCAGTGCATTTTCAAAAAATTATTGAACACAGTAACTCTCGCCTGATACTCTCATAACTCTCCGTGAAAATGGCCGTTACTCAAATTATCGTCGCATGATCCATTCACACTTACGCCGGATTCGCCTCTTAATATTTAAACGCACCGCCCTCCACAAGCTTGCCGTGTTCTTGTGGTGGCGCGAACCAACAAATCCACTCGTTTGCGCTAAGCAAAGCACTAGAAAACACATTTAAACCACTTAATTTTGACTTGCTTTTGCTACAGGAGTATCCAACAAACAGAACCTAAGTCAGCCGCACTACGGACGACTACTGAGATTAAACTGAGCAGGCAATACATCCGAAAGCAGTTTTCTTCTGTGGCCCAAGTTACAGCATTTATCAAAATCATTGGAATTTGTAAGGATTGTTGGGATCAATGGACGAAAACGCCAGCCCCAGCAATCTAGAGGTGAAAAGATAGGGCGATAACTGAACCATCAATCGGGGCTAGGCCCTAAGAATGACCGGGTGAGCGTAGCCGAACAAATGAAATTAGCACCCGCTTCATATGAGTCAGAGACTAGCTAAGCTTTTACGTGATACCGGCGGAAGACAAACTTTCTTTAAAGAGCCCACGTGTGATACGAATGTAAAACCCGTATCTGACAGACAGGAAAGACAACCATCAAGATGAGCAACTCAAGAATCAGCTTACCTGGCCGCATGCTGACGCAGTTTCTCAGAAAACTGTTGCTGGTGACAAAAGGGCCGCCCAAACATGACGAACAGGAGAAATTCACAAGTTTCGAGGTGAATGTTTCCGCAAAATTGTATTTCTCTTGGGTTAAGTCAAAACAAACAGGCTAAAACCACTGAACACAATACATTGCATGCCTTTGGACCTTGAGTCTATCAACCACCTGCACACCACACAACCGTTTTGGTGCATTCCACAAATGGTTAAAATTTGCAAATTATTTTGAATACTCGGAAGCAGAAAACACATGGCCCTCGGTGAATATGTTGGATGTAACTCGATTCATTTCACTAGATCTTGTAAGGTTTTCAGGCCTCGGAATCGTATTTTTCCAGTGACCTTGGTTCTGGTGATAGGGTTACGGCCCGGTAATTGACCAAGGTATTCGGAATTCGTTTTTGTCCGATCATCTGGTATGAAGCCGTTCGGGGACATTGTCTGAAATTTTTAAAAATATGTGCTGTGCTAGCTAAAGGTGGGCTACGTGCCCTCAATCCAGCGTACTCTTTGTAATACCGGTCACAAGCCTTCCGGTAATAAGTGACTGGCCAGCACTAGTTTTGTAGTGGTCTCACGGTGAACTGCATTGCCTACAACGATATCCTTCATGAATAAATCACACTAGAATAAGCTGCTTCAAGCTTTCGTGATTGGGAAGTGAGCAGAGAGCAGAAGGAAGTAGCCGAGTATGGAAATGAAACAGTAGCTGTTAGAGAAAGAATAGGAAGAGAGGAGGAAGGCGGGAACGAAGAGGATGATTAGATCTACCCCACAACACATGAAGCCTGGAATATCAGTTTCTGAACTGTACCCTGTCATTGGACACGGGCTGAAACGAAAGAAAAATGGAAACGGCATGCACACTATTTGACCACTTTTATGCCCTTTAACACTCTCTTCGCAGCTTCTCCCTCACGGATGTACATCTGCCATCATGCACTTAAAATTGAAAGATGCCAGTGACTGATCAATATTATTTATTTTGAGCCAGTCGACGCCAAATCTGATTTAGTCCTCAATTAAATCTGTTATCCGTAAGCTACAACAGCGTCAGCCCATCCGTTCTTCAGCTTAGGGTTTCGGGTCACTGGCGGCGAACAAGCCTATTCGTGTCCTTCCAGCTGAAGGACTCATGTTTAATTTCATTCTTAATTTTTCACCTTGCCGTAACCCCTCGGATTTTGCATACTCTGTCAACCGTCGTATTCTCCAGAGCCCAAATGCGGATCTTACCACTTGATCCGATCACATTAACCAAGCTATCCAAGGCCCAAGCTCCACCTCACCCCCCTATTTCTAATTTACAATTTTATTGCAAACCACTCCACCAAAAGCCGAAAAACGATCAAATATGCTAGTGTACAATAGACAATTCCTAAGATTAACCATCCCTGACAGCTGGGTACATTGAACAGCTCAAACTATTTCAAGGGTGGATCTACTTTGGCGCACCGGTATGCCCAACTCAGTCCAAGTATAAGTATGCTAGCAAAAAGCAAAAAACGGAAAGCTAATTTTTCAAGACAAAAGAATTTTCTGAGACTGTTTGCAAGCAGCGGACTACGAGTCATTTCGTGTTTAAGTGCACTAAATATGCGCATTGCTGGTGCAAAACATGGCCAGGGTTCAACGGCGGATGCCGAGATATGGCCGGAGTCCCCAAACGTCAGGAGCGTTACGTAATGAGCGGGAACGCTGAACTGAGAAAATGACGAGCTATAGTAATACGGTAATTAAATGGAAGTAGTGAAAACCAGGCGGAACGTCAGGCAAAGTGGATAGAACACGTATTTGACAACAAGTGGCCAAAAGTACTGAGGGCGGAGGAAGAATGTCAAGACTGTCTAAAACTATCTGAGAGAAATTTATGAAGCTTCGAATATGGAAGTCCCAAGAAAAATGATTGTATTAAATGCGGATAACTTTAGGCTGTACTGGGAGGTGCGACGAGAGGAATGTTGTGTAAGAACATTCTTCAAATACACTAGTCAAGAATGTACTCTGTGGCGTATTTTTGTTGTTGCAGCTTTTGATCTTATTCAGCAATACGGTTGGGGAATATGAGGTGCGTGAGCCGTTCCCGGGACAGTAGTAATCGCGGTTTTATTCAATTGCAAAGAGGCAAGTTGAGATATCCAATGCGATAGTCGGCGTAGTTTCGGTTGAATGGGCTAGAACTCGAGCGCCAGTTTTAGCTAGCAGGCTCTTAGCAGGAGTGATAGGATAGAAGGTTTGGATTTGCCGCTGCGAGGACGAAAGCGTTAGCAGCGTACCTATTCGGGGTACGAGATCTGAAACGCAAAAGACAGAAGTAGTCTGGCTTGGGTGCCAGCTTGGGGTTATGGTGATTATCGGATCGCGGACATACCTGCAACATAATGCTTCTATTCCGCCGAATGTGATGACTAGAATTGAGCTATGGTAGCCCTTTCAGGTGTAGCTTAATGTTTGGGGCTACAAAGAACGACCTGTTCAGCCTTATTAAGCCAGTAAAGAGGATAAGTTGACATGAATAGCGAGGGGTACACAGGCTGAAGGTGTTCAAAATCACGGAATGTGATGGGGGCATGTGTCCGTCAAGAGGTGCTTTGGCATTTTCTTCAGCCCACATTGGGAAAATCTCAGAGGTTAGTTACCTAAGGCACTGGTAAAGAGGGTACGTCACTACAAGGAAGGTCAACGAGTGAATTAGTGTGGACGCGCGAGAAAGTGAGGAAGTGAGAGGTGAAGCCGAATCGCATATGATGATCTCAGGAAAGCCTCGGTTATGAACTAGAATTCTAACCCATGTTCGTAGGCCTCGTCTAGTCCAATGTTAGCTAGTATCAGGTTAACTAAGAGCAGAACGTCTAGCAACTCTGCCAGCTGAGCTTTGAACTGGGCCAAATTTGGGCTCAATCGCAGGGCACTAGGGAGTTTGTTCCACGGTTTAGCGTAAGCAACTTTGCCCTGATCGGCAGTGGGCTCAGGGGTTTTCTTAACGAGTAGTATCTACCACTAAGTGGATACGGGGGAATACCGGCGTCGTGCATGACTTTTGTAGTAGAGTGAAAATTATTACAACAAAGATAAAAGGTATAAGGCTTAATTTGTTTCCACGAACCCATAATGGTTCAAGTCGAAGCAGCTCGGCTCTGTCCCTGTAGTTCAGCCTAGATGAAGGACCCAGGAGATTTTTAGTGAACACCCACTGCACATTCTCGACTGCATTTCGATCGACTTTACGCATATGCGTGAAGGCGATCGGGCAGTACCGAAGGTAAGGCCTAGCATGGAACTTGAAGGTGATAGTTTTGCAGTCTTGCTTGGGGAATGACCTAACTATCATTGTGGCGGTTCTTTCAGCTACAGCGGTCTGGTTGTGGGCTTGCCAATGGAAGTTGAAAGAGTGGGAGTATTGTAACCCTGAGTCCTTAACTGTGTGTGACACAGGGATCGGCATGTAGTTCATGGAGAGGGAGTCTTAAGGAACGTGGCAATTATGTTATTAGAAAAATTTTGTCAGCGGAGAAATAATGCAAAGCAGAAATAAGAGGAGACCCAGGATGCTCCCCTGAATGACCCCACTGGTAATAGCACAGGGCTGGGAAAATACCGTTACTTTTGATTACCTGAAACCGATCGGAAAGGCAGGATGACGGCCAAGAAAACGGTGGATTTTCTATTCCATATGTCCTAATTTTGGCCAGAGGTCGGGAGTAGGAAACGCAGTCAAAGGCTTTGACATGTCTAAAAATACTGAAAGGATCGACCGGTGGGAATCAGCGCTATGGGTAACCAGGCTCAAGAAATCAAACTGACAAATGAGACAAGACCGGCCCTCAAGGAAGCCGTGTTGGGAAGGGTTGATAAGGTTATGGGTAGTAAGGAAGCTAACCAGTTCATTCTTTGCGATCTTTTCCATAAGCCTTGATAGAGCTGGAGTGTGGGTAATGGGGCTTAAGTTTTCAGGTTCATGCATAGAACCCTTTTTGTGGTGCGAAACAATAATAGAGGTTTTCCATTATGACGGAAAAGTAGTGCCGGACATGGAGAGCGAGAACAGATTTAGAAGGAGCAGTGGAAGTTCTGGACCAGCGGTGCGAAATAGGACTGATGGATTGCCATCAGGGCCCGGCCCGTGGGATGTCCTGGCATATTTCTTCACATTGATGATGCCAGCAACGTCGAATAAGATGGATGACAATCTAACCGAAGTTAACATGGGGTGGATTTCAGAGTGTGTCCGATTTTCATTAATCAGAGTAGAAGAGAAATATGCATTGATCACTTCCGCGATATATTCAGGGGATTCTATGCGTAAACTATAGTACATAATGAAATTCAGAATAATTGGCGATTTAGACTGCGAGCAAACTTGGAAAACATGTAAAGTCTTCCGAATTGGGTTAGATGACCCAAGAGCTAGCATTTCCAGCCGCTTCAACCTTAGTTCGGACTCGGTAAGAAAGTCCCGTTGCAAACGCTTGACTTGCACTAAGAGCGCGAGGTCTCCTGTATTTTAAAGAATTTTTGAGCCTTCGAAAGTTTCGTCTGGAGCCAACAAACCCTACTAGGCCTCTTGGGATTATGTTGAGTGGTCGGAGTGGACAGACGATTAATAGTAAAAAGAAGTTTTGCGTAAAGGTCGTCCGCCGCTCTCTGCGGGTCAGACGATAAAAAGAAGCTGGACCAATCAAGGGTTCGCAGAGCGTCAGGAATTTCGTCCCAAAGAGTTGACATATGGGAAGAGGCAGAATGATGGGTACATATGGGTGTGGAAGGTTTGTTACGGAAGGGGAAGCTACACGTAACCATCTTGTGGTCACTTCCAGGGAAAGGTTTAAGCACTGAAACCTTAACATTAGGAGTGCTGTGCGTAAAAACTAGGTCTAAGATATTCTGGAACCTTGTGGGCGTAGTCACATGCTGAGTCCATCCTTCAGTGCGCGTTTCAGAAACAAAGTTGAGTAGGGTAGGTGGAGCCGCTAAAGAGGACCAACAAATTTTAGGAGCGTTGAAGTCACCTGCAATTATCTTACGGCTGGGGGGGGGAGACCAGAAAGATAAAAGAAGGCTTGGGTTAGACGAGAAATATCGGAACTATTCGAATTTGGTGGTCGGTAAACACATCCTATGTAGATTGGGAGCTCGGGTAATTGTACCAGAAGCCAAATGGTGTCAGGGATAGAATCAAGAAGTGGGTGATGGAGAACGGAAGCTTTTTGTGGCTGCTTCACGTAGGAAAGGCAACCACCTCCTCTACGATTTGACCTATTGGTTTGGAAGGGTGTATAACCCGGCAATGAGAAAGACGAAGTGAAGTTGTGGCCTGTTAGCCAAGTCTCTGTTACCAAGATAATATCGCAAGAGTTTCAGCTGCTAACGGTCTCAGTCCCCTTGCTTTATCAGTCAGTGAGCAGGAGTTCAGAAGGAGTAGGGGAAAATCACTGGAACATTTAAGTCCACGTGACATCCAAGAGGTGCATTCCGTGGGGGGTCGAATAGTCAAGGGATACATTAGGATTTCGGGTAGTGCATAGCTGTGATAAGTGAGTAAATTAAGTATAGTTAGTTATACTGGCCGGCGAGGGAATGCAATTGTTAAGGGATTTATGGGCTGAAGACCAAATTGATAGAAAAGCTCGGGAGTTAATGAGCCGGTTGTCAGAGAATGATAGTGTGTGATACGTTGTACCAGTGGTGGTGGGACAGTGTTGGGTAGGCGAAGCGTGACCTTGTCATGGCGAAACTGGCAATCGAGTGGGTTGCTGGGGAGGGAGCTTTGAAAAATTGCGGATAAAATGCCGGTTAGCAGGTATGCGCATGAATTTTTGGGGATAGGCGTTACTTTTGAAATTCGCGGGTGTCAGGAGAGCGGTGTTTTCTAGCTGGAGCAATTGATGTTAGCGCTGGACAAGAGTTGGTTGGGGAAAGGGTATCATGATAGCTTGTGGCTCAAAGGACGAAATAAAGTTCTCTAAAGTAGTCTGGGGGGTCCAGGGATGAATCGTTCAAATTTATGCGGATACTGGAGTGAGGATATGGGCGTAAAGTGGTAGAAGGAGGGCATTAGAGTCGCGGTAATGCATCTAAATAAGGTTGACTAGCAAGTGGGTGAAAGGAAGGAGGATAGGCGGCAGGCCCTAAATACGGAGGGGCATTAGTATCAGGCTGGAATGTGGCAACTGTGTTGCCGAGGGAGAGTGGAGGCATGAATACAGTGCTCCAATCAACTCGTGATTGTAGGCGGCGGTTTGTAGGCATTCATGATCATCGTTATCAAGAGTTGCACATGTGCGGCTTTCACTACATCCAGAAGCTAATTTTTAACGTGCTGCAACTGATTATTTTGTGCACTGCCTAGGTTAGCCACGACCAAATCGCTGCAAGTGAATAAAGTTAGATAAAAATCAGCTAACTTCGGCGTTTAGTCAGGCCAGCAACCAGTGAATCTGCAACATTTACAAGTGAACATTCTTAATGCTTTACCAGCCTCCTATCGCAGCTAGAACACTGGAACAGATCCCGACTTTTACCACAATAAATTCCTTTTCAGAATTTTCGGGACGGTCACATCTGAAAACAACATTTGGTGAATGCTTCAAACAAATTTTAGAGGACTGGACCTGTTACATTCAGTACATTAGTAACATGGATGCATCTGACGGATTTGGAGAATACTATTTCGTTTTATAGGGATGAGCGCTTCATAGGCCAAATGATAGAACGCTTGATGACGATTCGATGAAGAACGCTTTATTTCTCGGTTCACGGATACAGAACCGCCATTTATGAAGCATCCTTGTTCTAGCGAAGCTAAAGGACCCCTTTCTTAGATGTCAGCGTCGATTGATCTCAATCGGCTCTCAAACATCGGATGCCACGTCAGAATGATCCTCAGACTGGTAAATAGTGGCGTGTACATGTGTTTATTTTCAAGCTAGGTGAAATCTCCACCCTTAAATGCCCGCAGCTATGTCCCCTTGAAGAAGCATTCATTTTCAGTTGTCTGGAGGTGATGACAGCACATCAATGGTTCTCCCGTCGCGTACAACTTAAGGCCTATGGAGCTTGGGTGGTATTTGAATCTCCCCCCCCCGGGAACGCCGTCCAGCTGATGTAACGGATGACACTTAGAGCGCAGCATTACATCGTTCGTCTTGTTAAACCTCAACCATTATCTTGATCATATCTCATAGGTTTTGTCTGTTTAACGGTGAAGTCCAGTATCAGTATTCATGGTTAGATTAGAAACTATAAAATGCAGCTGTTTTGTTCCTAATTAAATGTGTAAGGGTCGCCTGTTAAAATGCACGTAATCCATATTCCGGTGCCCACCAGAAAAAGCATGGATGAGCATGATGAAAACCAAATAACTCTTGATGATTGGTGTCGATAACGAGTGAAGTGAATGCAAAAGTCAAAGAGGGGAAGCTTCAGATCAAATCGGAACACCTGGGCACACTTTCATTTCGGTCCTTTCTTGTAAGATTTCGAACTCATAAGCAATTTTGTCGAAATACTTACTATATATTCAACAATCAAAGCCGACTGCGTATCTAATTGAAATGTCTTCATAATCGCAAAAATGGTCGACAGGCAATTGGTACTATCATGTGAGCAGTGAATTTCGTATGCAGCATAAAGCTAGTTTTCGCCGCGTTGCACTAGAAAACATGTTGGTAAACATCATTCAGGCAAAATAACTCGGTAACCGTTGTCTTAATAGCACCTTGAAAATTCTTGAAAACGAACACCGCGTACACGCGCCAAATTCACGAAATAAGATCATGGGGTATTGGGATTCTTTTTTTGCTGCTCATACAAATAGACCACGTCGGTTGTATGCTTGCATGGTTTAGGGGGTATTAAGGATGGCCTTATTCATACCTCAATTGTGTTCCATGTGGTAGGAAACGTAGATGAGCCGTATTCATCGATTTACGGCCTCCTTTCTCAGCATGGCAGCATCGTGTCTGTTTACACTAACTATAATCTGTTTGAGACGCCCAGGACTTTCCGATTCACCGAAAGGCAGCGTGAATCAGTGGAAGAGGTCAATGGCGTTCACTGAGTGGGAATTTAGACTTGTTATCTAATTCTTTGGAGTGCGTTAATTTCAATGACGTAAGTTGTTGCCGGCCATGAGTTTATCACCGTCGTATTAAACCTTCCTCTACACAAACGGAGAGGTAACCGTTATCCTGTGAAGTTCAGGGATTACGACAAACATGATATGTGCATAAAAGCGATACCGTTCGTTGGATAGCTGTTGTTCCTGCACAAGTTTTCTACGCGAACCGATCTATAAAACTGCTAGCACAAATCCAACGCAATCAGTGTTAGGTGAAATAATACACTTAGAACTTCTATTCATCCAATCCGTGTCTACACGGCTCGATTAGTAAACGAAACACTGATTTACCAAAAATCCAAATCCGGCACAATGGAAACGTGAACTAAATCCAGTTCCTCATTCCACTTAACACCCACCTTCATTGGTTGAAGGAAACAAGTTGCAGGCTACATGAAATGTGCATTTATTTTGGCAAAAACTCACCAGTTAATAATGCTAAACCACAGAATGTTCAAAACAAATCGTTAAATAATGTTCAACAGGATCGCAAAAACTACAGAGTGCATAAGTATGAAAGCAATTTGTGGTTCAGTTAAAAAATATTCATATCGTTCATCGTGTAACGATCCTTTACTTTGGTGAGAAACCACCCTTCAGTGCCATTTTCAGCTCCTTCGCGGGTCGTCCTTTCCTGAAACAGAGAGAAAATTACCATTTATCATGGCAACTGTATTATCCAAAAGATGGATGGCTGTTGTAGTGCCGCGTAATAATTAAGTACTAGTTTCTAAATTCAAGTTTGTCTGCACAGATTTACTGCGCCGTAAAAATAGAGCGAACAAACTTCCGCAAACTCAGCGAATCCCTACTGAAGCTGCTGAAACAGCCAAATGTTTGGCCTTTGGCTACAGTGATCGGATACCGCAATGAGAATAAAATCATTAAGGATAAGGTAAAAAATCAAAAGCAAGTACGCGCAATTATCTGCGGCAGTACAATAGTGCACAAATTATTTCCATAAAAGCTGTACAGTGGTCACAGCATTTCTCCGAACGAAGGACACCGGTAGTTGTCAGTACTGCACTACAGCATTCTTTGTGGATATTTTCTGAGTTTCACTAGCCATAATCTCGTATCTAAGGCTGATCCTGCTTCCCGAAAGAAGCATGAATTGTTAAAACATCCCGAGTTTTTCGATCAGTGAAAGTTTTACTTTGCTCACAAAAGTCCCCAACAAGTAGTCTTCCGGTTAGAACCGTCCTGAAAAAATGCTTTAGACGTTGCGAAGCACGCAGGTTTTTATTTCACGCAATCTCCACCATTGATTTTAAGGTTCGTCGTGATTGAAAATCAGTACATTGATTCACTAATGAAGAGCAGCTTACGATTTCAAAATACATTGTTTTCAGATTGGAGAGGAATCACTCTGCAGCGCATTTAATGTAAATAGAACTTTTGAAATAATTTTACAATCAATTTTGCGCTGATACCTGTATTCGTATTTTTACATTTTCTCCACCTAGCTGGACTTCTTCGAGGATCCATAAGGAATTAAAAAAAACAAGAATATGTGGACATTTGCTAAGTGTCTGTGGCCACGTTATTATTGCATATTTATCAGTTTCCAAGTATTTATAAACAAGTGACTCCATGTATGAATTGAATTAACATATTTTGGCGTCCATATACTGCAGAACAGAAGGATATCGATTGGTATCATTCGTTTATTAAGAAGACAAGGACGACAAAGCACAAAATGTAAGAAGTTTTATGCGGATTATAACCATCACCTTCCAACGGGATGATAGCGAAAATTTCGCCAGTGTTCCTCACAATGAACTATCGCATTCAATATGTGAGAGAAAAGTCTATATGTTCATGAACAATGCAGTAAGGCCTCCTCCTAATTAACTCATAATGACCGGCAATTTCCAAGTTACTATTATTTTGGTGGTTGCACAAAGGACCTCAGTATAAAGCCTTAAATCTCAGTGCGCAGCGGAAACTTCTAACCACGGGTACAAGGCACAGGTTAAGATGAGAAAAAGGCAATGATCAATAAACTGGCTGTTGGGCAATCCACCTTATGTTTACAACATTCATTCTGCATTCGTCAAACCTCCGTATCGCACGATAATATCAAGATCACTTCACACATTAATTGTTCTTGGTTCTGTTCGTCAACATTTCCCTAGAAGGCAATCTTGTACGTGCATGTCTTTTCCGAAAATACGACTGTGCTAACCAGTTACCAATGCCTGAAATTAAATCCAGTGTGAGAAATCATGCCCCACATCGAAACATTCCCAGTTTTCCGGGTTCCTTAATGTGTTTGGCTAGTGATTTTAGTCCGTAGTCAACTGCCTGTGGGTAAATTTACAAGGCTTATTGTATGAGTCCGCAGGATACCTGTCACGCTTTCAAACTCGATCGTCTTGTGGATCTAGATATGGCAATAAACCCGTTTTTTCAGGTTCAAATCATTGACACTTCGACTTCCGTGTGTACTAACGTATTACGGACAGATGATTTGTTGCCAACGCAACGGAAGTTCATGCATTTAGCACAGGTATCAACTGCGGAATGCATACTTACTGGCTGGCCAAGGTTTAGTAGAACAATCAGATTTTTTCCGCGAATTTCGTGCCGGTAATTTGCGATTACACATATTTTGCACAGCGGCGTGCACAGATTGTGCTAGCAAGGCTTTCATTGCAAACATGGCGCGGATACGTTTAGAGCAACCATGGCCACTTCATTCCTACTCAATGATTTATGACCATCATAACTAATACGTGACACAAATTGTTCAAGCACAAAGCAACGATCCATGAATTTTCACGCTTTACTCTTTCGACCTCTTTGTGACCGTCTGCAGCGGCTTCTATCCCAGCTTCCTGCCCACCCTGCCATCCGCTACCCTATCGCGTTAATCCAAGGCAGTAAAATCGGCTCAAAACTGATTCCCTCCATTGTCTCATGCACGTCGAGGACGTGAACCGGACTAATTTCACAAACTTAGCAGGGAACGACAGTTTTCTTTTTCATCCATTGTGCCATCCATCCTCTCAGTTCACTGCAACGGGTGCATGCAGGAAAGTCAAATACTGGATGATAAACACGCCAGCAATAAGCACGGTGTGGTCTGGGACTGCCTCAGCCAAGCATTTCACGAGCGATTTGCATTTGGAAGGATCACGGTACATCTGTCAGTGTTACACGTCCACGAGACGCTAGCCTACAGCAATCGCCCCCGACTGAAAAATGGCTTCTCTACAGATAGTCAAAATGCGACGAAGGCCTTTGACCTAACCAACAGAGCTTGGCTACTTCGTACATATTAGTAGTAGATGATATGTTCAACATTACCATGTGATAAAGCTCAAAAAACCGTTGAGAGTCTGCTTGGTAGCGTAATGGATAAGGCGTGCGACTCAGAATCATTCATCCCGTGTTCGCGTCCCTGTTCTGGCGCGGTGCATAAGCACTGCTCATCGTTTCTAACTACGATGAAACAGCTGCACAGCTTTTCCATGGTTTCTTGGTGGCGAGTTAAGCGGTGATATCACATGGTGAATTATCTTATGAAAACTTTCAATCTTCTGCTATTGACACAACAGAATTTGTCGTTGACATTTCCCATCCTAGCTTATGTGCCAGCTCTCCTTCCCTGCTAGGAAGTTACTAGCCTGATATGGCGCCCCAGTACCGGTCCGTTTGACCCCAAAATCAAAGCAAACCACACCACGGATTGCCACGAATACCTCTACTCAGATAAACTATCGCCACTGGTCCAAGCGCCGTTATTACTGCCAGTGGAATGTCGTGCAAACTCCAAGTACCAGACCGCTACCGCCATAGAACGCTGAAAACCTAGAAGTCTAAAACTACAAAATGAAAGGCATTTATGGCAATTACGTTTAATAACCGTTTTCATCTCTTACACAAACTCCTCTTCTCATCCGTCGCTGCCATCCGCCCAGTCCGTTCGCAGCCGCAATGAGTGCAATGATCATTCTTCTGGGTTCCATGGTTTCTCCGTGCACAATCCTTTATAAAACTTTGCCTTTGAAATATTCTGGCTCAGTCATGACTGTTTTGATTCACCTTCGTCTTTCATATGTGTCGGTCTTTCATTGTTGTTCACTGCCACCGTTTTACCCACTTCCATAGTGTTCTTCTTAGTCACAGCTTTCTTTCCCGTCCACCTCATGGTCCTTATGGTTTTTAAGGGTTCCGACTATATTTTGACATTACCCAACTTCCCCTTGCTAACTCTGGCATCTGCATTTTGCAACTCTGACGCATGTAAATGGAAAATGACTGGCACTTTGCCACCACCAACTAGTACCAGAAACCCTTGCATTGTACTGGCGAGCGATTATTCTTGCTCCGAGTTTATGCCGAAGATCTCATGTGTTTCTCATCACAATGTCGAAGTCATCTGTTTGAGAACACATTCTTATCTTGTGTCGGATCTTTGTTTTTTTGTCTCTGCGCTGTACTTGTAAAAATTTCACCTTGCCTGAGGAAAGTCCCAGGGAATCGAGAAGCTTGCTTCTCCTTATCATAATTCTGCATTGCAGTGGGTTAATTTGAAGTAATTGCTTACATCACTGCCTTGAAGGGTTACAAGGAAACTGACTAAAATCGTATAAAATAGTGGGAGTAAAATAAATGGAGCACGTTATAAACCTACGTGATACAGAATCCTATGAACTAAACCTCGTCTTTTCTACTACCAGACACAGGCATGCTAGTGTGGACTTTGAGGGAGATGATGCCACAGTAGATTTTATAATTTCATTATCGATTCTGAAGCAAACTTTTCCGAGAAGTATGTTGGCCGTTTGATGAACAATGGTTTCAAATAGGCAAGCCTTTGTAGCAACATTAGAATTTGATTGGCCCCGAAGGTAAGGAATACGAGGGATTAGCTGTTAACAAAGTTTGGAATACGTAGTGAGGAAGAAATGCTCCCTAGGAGAATTCGGCAGCCCCACCGGAGATTGTTAAACACCTGTGGCCAAGAAGGAAAGACTCAACAGGGGGATTAAGATGGGTCATTTGAAGGCAAAGGCTCATTTGCGGGATTACGTAAAATATCCGGGTCACTTTTTGGAGGTCATAACCAGAGTGGTTCCACGTTCAGAACCGAACGGTGCATTTTGTAGTTTGCAGTCACGGGCCCATGCAGCACTTGCTTAGTGGGGAACACTTTCGATGAAAATTCTATCGGATTGAAATGGTGGGGTTCATGAAGGTGCGATGCTTAAGGACTGGTGTTGTTTACGCATTACAGTTGCAGCCATGTGCTCCCCGACATCTTTTTAGTGTAGAAAATCAGACATGTTCTCATTTTCTTTAGCCGGCGCGCTGATATCATGCTCTGATGAACCCAGGGTGTCCGAATGGTTAAGTCCGATATCGGAAACTGTGGGCCTGCATGTGACAAAAAACCCGGGCAGCAAAAGCAAGCCCTCGGTGTTGTATGCTTGTGGTTAAATATCTCGCTCTTGCCATTGTAGATGCTCATCATCCAAAGGCAAAGTAAACCCTCCAAAGCAAAATTATGGGTTTACATTTCTCTGACCGCAGTGGCAACTCCTCCGGGCTGTGAGGGGCAAACTACTTTTATATCACGGGTACGCAGAGAAGAGAGGCCCTAGTGGTCAGTTTTTTCTCCATGGATCTGGCTAAGTTGCTTCAAATTTATCCAGCATAACTGGTCAGTCCACTAAAATGAGCATTTTACCAGCTTACTCATCACCCTTCCTCTGTCCTTCCTTCACAAACAAGTTCCTTCAATAAGAGCATTAGTGTTTCGCGTGAAAAAAGTAAATGGTAAAAATATCTGCTTCTACCGGATCCAAACTTGGAAATTCCTTAATTTGGCTGCACATTTACCCATTCAAGCCAGAAATTACCCAATTAAAACATGCTCTACTTATCCGTCATGTTGAAATTATTGCTCCGTCGTCATAATGCTGTAGTTTCCTCATGACCTCCACGAACCTAAATATGCGTTTGCATTTTGCATCCGACGATATGTTTCGCCCGTTAAAAGTAATAGGAACCCTCAACCGCAACTGACGCCACTCTCTATTAGCTGCTCCTTTCCTCTCCTCTTTTTTCTTTCTTTCAGTTTTTTAAATAAGGTAACGTCGCCACCGTCAAGGGGGCCTTACTGGCGTGGGTACATCGGGGGTCGCCTAGGCACATCTGATTGCCATGATGCTTCCTTTTTCTCTACCCAAACGAATTTACATGTGGCCAATGTGCAAATACGCCTCATATGAACGTCACCAATGGTTTTGCTGACTGTTCTGCTCCTTCCTCACCAAGCTACTTTCACCAGCTACCCATGCTTCAGTTTGCAGCTCAACACCTAATATTGTGCACCTGCTGCACAAACTGCGTCGCCCCAGACTGCCTTTCTCTTTTTCTCCTTATGTTTTATCCACTGAGTTTACCCCTGTCTTTCAGTTCTGCCCCGTTATCTGTTGACTAGAGGCAAATGAGTTGAAACAAAGGATCCTACCTTGTTGATAGTTAGATCATGCTTGTTTCTTCTTGAGCATTTGCCCCGCTGTGAGTAATTGAATGGTCGTTTATATTTCTAACTGTTTGTCCGCTATCATCACACGTTTATTCGCTTAAACCTCACTCTTGAAAGAGACTTCAATTCATATTTGGAAGCATGAATGAACGTCTGTGTCTTGTACACTTCGGCTCACCGCAGATGATTGCTACTTCCACCACTGTGTCACGGTGGATTATAATTCTATACTACCTTCGTCGAAAAGAGTTACGTAGTCAGTGATCTACGCACCCTATTTTCAATCTATATTTACCTTCGCTTTGCTCTTCCTGAGCACACATTTGTCCCTGGTCAAAGGCCACCACCTCTGGTTTTGGATTCTGATTGCCTCGGTTGAGTAAGTGGCTGGATGCTACAAAGATTCTCGTTGATTGGAGGTTTCCGTTGAAACCTTTGGTGTGCTTTTTACTTTCCAGTGTCCTGGGTTGCCTGAGGCAGATCAGTTGTAAACGGGCATTGTTTATTTACCTTTTATTTATTGGTTATCATAGATGGCGCTTATCAGATAACAACAAACCATCCCCTTTTCTTGTTGCCTTTTGATCTTGAAAGCATTCAAAGAGCATAAAGGGATGGATCGTTACCTTAAGAGCATAGACCCCCAGCTCAGGAAGCTCAGGCACCTTGGGTTACTAGGTTTATTGTGCGGATCAGGCAGAAGTGACGAGCGTTTCTCCATTTAGAATGTCCCACCAAACTAAGATTTTCTCTTGATCCTCCCAGTCACTTGACCAAGATGCCTGTCAAAAATTCTAGTTATGGAGAGAGCCAAACCAGCTGGGGCCCCCAGCTTCGAGTGCCCATCGTTCTGGGTCCGTCTGTCTACATTCTCCGGCCACTGATATTTTAGTGGTCATGATAACTGTATCACGATTTGCTCCAGCTCAGCATCAGTCAAGGTCAGAGGTGTAGCCTCTCTGAGCTGAGGCGGTCTTGTTTCTCCTACATATATCGCTAAGCTATTGCATGCAACCGTGCCCAGCCAACCCGATTCGGCGCCTCCAAGCATCCATCCTTACAGCGATCGGTCAACTACGTGCGGATATGCAGAAGGATGGCTCTAAGCCCCCGGCGCCGTTTTCGCCTCAAGTAAAGATGCGAGTATGAAACAACTCTACATCATATTACTGAACTTTATCTCACAGCAATCCAAGTACCGTTAACCATTATCGCACGTTTCAAGGCATATATGTCTAGAATTGCATTACAAGCTTGCAGTATATATCTAGAAGTTTGCTGAGTGATGGAACCTCAACTTCAGGCAGATACACAACCGACGAGATTGTGGAACAAGCACAATCCAACCATGGTTACCGTCGCTACAGTCCGTCTAAATCCTTGCAGATAGTTGGAAGCATTCTGTTTCTCCTGCATTCTACTAAAGCTGAAAGCAAATTTCTGGATTTCAACCTTAATTTCAGTGATCTTCATTGAACGGAGAGAAACTCTATTTCCTGGCTCTTTCTCAAACCTAGCCATCTCAAGCGAATGCGGTTCTTGTAAATCCATCGTTACTTGCGCTTCCCTTTTATATTATCCAACGCGACTTCGTCCACTCCCATAATGAAACCACAAAAATTCGCTCGTTTCTGCCTGGTTGGTTTGAGGCCCACAACCCGGCTTGCCAAATGAAAAGGTTCACATGTTTTGGATACCACCTCAGAATCCCAAAGAGGTGCATAGGTCTGTCTAATGCAGAACCCAATAGAAAACAGGGGTGTTGCACAAATTTTACAGTACCATTCAAAAGTAAAAATATGCGCATAATGAGTATTCAATTGAAGAAGGGCCTTCGTCACCATCCAATGAAACGTAAATCGAAAAAGGGACCTAAAGCTGCGTACAGCAGACGGTTGATCAAGTGTATAAATGTGAGACACTCGTCGTGAAATTCATGCAAATTCATCCATTCATCCGCCCTCACCCTCAGGCCCGGCAACCACCTTTCTGAGCGTGTGGGACAAAAGTCAAACAAGACAAACTGATCGCTCAAATTGGGTGAAAAAGTAAAACTGCAGGGCAACAAAACAAAAACCTTCAAACATTATAACTCGTGGCTACATAAAATGTCACTTTGAGGACGCGAAGGCAAAAACGGAAATGCGTACGTGTCTGGTAGGAAAATAAGCGGCGACTGTAATCGTCGCCATTAATCGTAGATTTTGCAAAACGGGCTTCACATGGGCTTTAGATAAAGCAAAGTTTTCAGGCGCTGAGATGGCAAGGTGATACCCTTGCATAACAGCGGTGACGTAGATTGCAGAGACAGCCGCTAGTCGATGGATCCGGCTTTCATAGTGCTGAAAACCTTAAGAACAATCTTGAGCCCTGGGAATGTTAGACATCTGGAGAATGACCAGGTGATAACAGTCAGCTAACGTGGTTTCGGGGGAAAAGTTCTAGTTTGTCGGATTTGCTGTGCTTCATGAGCGAGTCATGAGCAGAACGAATAAGTGCCAGAAAATAGATGTCTTGGTTCCTGACTCATGGGGGGTCTCTCATCTGGTAAATCACATGTTCCTTGAATGGATAGTGAAGGTTTTTGGGCTGGTCAAAAAGATAAGCAACCGGAAAGTGGGGCTACAAGGCTAGAAAAGTTGAAGTTAAAGTCGATGGATGCGTAGTAAAAATGAGATTTTTGCACATTGAGGTGTCCTAAGGGTTCCTTTTTTGGACCGCTGTTTTCTCTGGTATACGCCAACGGCATGGCCGATGAGCTGGAGCTTCGTTGTGTCATCCTTGCTGACGACAACAAAATATTAGGGGCAGCAAACAGGTTACACAGAGATTTAGATGAATTTTAACAGTGGTCGGTAAGATGGGACTTTCCGTTGAACTTCATTCAGCATCGACGGCACATCGGAGGAGGAGCTTGCGCCGTCTGTCCCATGGGTTCTCCCGGGCGTTTGATCAAGAAGATAAGGAAGCAGATGGCAAATGTTCTCAGACAGCTCAGGTGGGCTGACTTCAAACCTAGAATACAGGGCCCGAAACGTCCAGGAGGCCATGAAATTCCTTATGCCAGCCCAAGAGGGCAGCAGGATCCAGAAGGCCAGGAGTTCCCTATCCGCGTCTTAGGATGTCACATATAGGGTAATGTGTGTGTGAGTCACTTGGGTATCAGATATCGGAATATTGAGACAGGTTTGTCCAGTTCTTACCCTGGGCTGGGGCAAAATTGTCATGAAAAGGCGCGAAGAATATTTGACCCGTACTTGTTTGGAATGTATGGATAAAGAAGCCACTTGCCGAAATGTTTCAAGATCGCAATAGCTTGACCGAGATCTTAGGGAGACCCTCAACCAACCATGCGAAACGCTGAAGGCATGTAAGGCAGCCCCCTGCGTGCACGTCCACCGTTCGTCGGGTTAAGACACTAGAATAAGACTGCAGTCATGTCATTTGTGTGTTTGGAATCAAACAATATACATAGACCAAACTATAGAATGTGCCGAGGAAGTTTGTCAAAATTTGCGCTTGCGGTCATCATGTGTGCGAAATGTACATCTGAAAGGGAAAAAGACTTCCACTGAGCATATGAGCCCCGACCGTTAGTTATGTTCCAAGACTTTAAGGACAAAAATTAGCCGGGGATAATTGTACCACTGCAAAGGGGAACGGAAATAGGAATGTGAACGAGCGTATGAAAACAAGGCTAAAGGGCAAATCAGCTGCCTTGTTAGTGGCGAATGACGAGAACAGGCTGCCGGAGGAAATAGTTAAAGTGGGACAAGAATGTACAATAAACGGTCCGATAGAGGTGTTTGTTTATGGGAAGATAATGTCTAGGAGTTTAAGAAGAAATGCTGGGGGTAGTGCAGAAAAACAGCTTCTTCTTTTTAAACATAGTGACATGGAGACTATTAAAATTGCACTTAAGATTGTCGGATTTCACTCCGGATCTGGCAAGGTTTTCCACCCTGCCGTTGCCGAAGCACTGTGTGGTACATAGTAAGTCCGGTGCGGAAAACCGGACAATCAGACATATCGCCGTCAAGTTTTGAAATTCCGCTGGAGCTGGAACTGCAAGGGGGTTTGTTTTAATGCTGTTTAGTTTGGTTCGGGGGGACGGTTTGGTTGTCCTCATTGGGTGAGGTTGGTCACATTTCTTGTACGATCTGCGTTGCTCATGCGGGCCTCTTGATTGTTGTCACATCATTCTTCAACTCAATTTGGAATGCTCACAAAGGGTCGTTTATTGCGGCTCGTTTTTTGTGCCTTGTTTGATGAAACCGTTCGATGCCAATTGCGTTTGTCACCCCTGGTAAAATGGACGGTTCACTGCGAGCGGTTAGTCATTCTTCGTCGAGTTTGCTGCTTTCTTTCTGAGTCGGGCGTGTTTGTACTCTGTGCGCTATCCATCGATATTCCACCTAGCTTGCCTATAGGTGTCTTCTACGTTCTAACCTTCAGGGTATTATTTTGTTCGGGAATAGTAGTCCGCTTCATTTGCCAGAGGACGATAAGGCAACAGTTTCAGAGCTCAGTCATGTTACGGATAATTATATACGGGCTTTTCCTAACTGGAGTCTAGCAAAAATGCGACTCGGTCTGGGTAAACTTAAAGTAGCATCGTATGCCCTTGGTGTGCAATATTCTCAATGGAAGTTGTTTATCCAGTAATTTGCACTTGACTTAGTGAAACGATGTGGAATTGGGTGACGAAGCTTAATCTATATCGGCAACTGCTTTCACATCTGATACCGTGTTGGTTTTATGACGTCATGCAGCACTCGGTCGTCGTTGGGAATTATTAGCCCCTGGCAGGTGAAAAAACCTCCTGGTGCTCTTAACTGTGTCTGCCGTTCGTTCTGACGGTTTGTTAATTCTTATCCGGATCTTATTTGCGATATTCTTTTCATTCTCCAGATTACCTGGGCAGACCGTTTGATGTCGTTTTTCACGTATCATGCAAGGAGTGCGGGATATGTGTTGTACGCATATTGTGAGGTCATCAGTGATGGGACTGTATGATGTCTCCGTACTCACGGCAAAATTACTTCAAAGCTGCTGCTAGTTTCTTAGTCGGGAATTTCTATCGTTGGTGTCCGTCTACTGCCCTTTTCGAAAGATAGGCGTGGTCTAGGTAAACAAGTAAACGTGATAGTTGCAGTGCTACTGGCGATCTGCCGTGTTCCGTGGCAGGTTAACGTTGATGAACGGCAAAAATCAGTCCTGAATTCAACCCCAAGATCAGACTTCAACCGACTTGAAGTTAAGTCGTGACTAAGATGTAAGTAGACGAAAGCCATAACGTTCACGCATAAGGCGACAACGATGTTCACAACCACGTTATCAAACAGCATTCAGTCTCATTCACTCCATCAGGAGATATTTCCGAGATGAAAATTTCGGTGAATGGTCTTGCTAACAGTCGAACGTTATTGTGTTCGTAGTTCGGTTTGTGGATCATGCACTTTGCAAAAATTGGGGATGGTCTGCTGGAATTTTGTTAGGAAGTTGGTTTTACTGCGACAACATAATGTCTTATCCCCGTTTCTGACCTGCCCGTTTGGTTGGATAGCAAAGCTCAGATACACGGGGTGGTTCATCTGTTCTGATGTTTCACCATTTATCATCATGGTTCAGCATTGAACGGCAAAGCAAGCCTCACTAATTGCTGCCTTTACCCACGGTTCCATGTCTGTTAAAAATGTGTATCCAAGGGGAACAGGGAGTGAACCTACACATTTGGTAAAAGAAGGCGCTACCGTAACCAACACACAGAGCCTAGTCTGACTGTGGAAATGTTTTCACTCATTTTGATTCGATAAAAAATGACAACAACATCGCAACTGTTCGCGGTTCACTGTCGTATTCTTCAGTGTCCGCAGCCAGCTAGTTGACGGGTCTTTCAGACCCCAACCACGAAGATGCAAGACACCTAATTTAGCTAAATTTGCTGCGCATTTCCTCATTCCACGTTGCCATGTCATCTGTTGGCTTCCACATGGCTTCTTCGCTCCGTGAGGGGAACCCCAAATAGTTCACAATATGATGTTCGCCATACGCAACACGTGACCAGTGTTTCACCATTGCTGTTGATAACGTGCAGTCGGTCTTGTTAAGTGTATTCCATATTTGAGTAGGATCGGTAACAAAGCAGCTTTAACAAAAACCAGAGTTAAGAGAAAACTGGGGATTCTTCGCCATATGCGTGAATGCGCGTGTTAACAAGTGATGTGATCCTAATGATCGCGTCCGCTGTGCGGGTAACCTGTCGTTCCGAAGTATGCTTCAGCGGACTGTCAAGGGGACTCGTGCGGCTGTTCTGTCATTCGACTTACTGTCGGTATGTGGTCAGCATCCCCTTGTTCGACGAAAGCCACACTGGCTACAACGTTTACGCGTCCCGAATGGCAACATCAAGGAGCTTAGCCTTTATAGTTGACGAGACTGATACCGCTGTAGTTCGCACAGTCTTGTCATCCGTCTTTGGCCTTATCGCTTCCGGGGTGTTTTCGCAAAATGGCGAAGGCGAATATCAGGCGCAGCCTACCGGAAGGACCGATTGTTAGTAGTCAGTCTGTGGCGATGGCTGGACCTTGATTCCAAACTAACGTGTGCTGTGACTGTGGTCATCGACAAGAAACGTGTATGAACTTATTAATCACTCGGGTCCCCACTGGGTTAAGCGAATAGCGACCAAAAGAGATATTGGCATTAAATTGCAGGCGTCAAGGAAACCCCAGCTACCTTTAGAAATTTCGGGAAGCCCTTCACTCATACGTTGCTCTTCGAGAAATGCGCAACCTCCGCCCTTCATGCTTCGTAATGGCAGTGGCCACCTCATGTCAGGATACGAGCACAAGCTCCAAAGATGTGTCGAGCGTTTCAGATACCTGCTCAATCGCCCCACATTAGGCTTATTTGTGTAACATCACTGGGCGATGTGGAGCAATACAGGATTGATCTTGAGCCTCCTGACGAACTGGAAATCGTGAAAAACAGGAAGTCACTCGGTGAGAGTGGCATTCCGCCCGAGGTCTCCGAATCTTGTTTGTCAGCTTTGTTGAGTTCACTAACTACGCTATTACGGAACTTTTTGCAAGTACTGGGTAATCTCTATTTTACTTTATGTACTGGAGAAGGGCGACAAGACCATATGTGCGAATTACGGAGGTATCAGCCTCATCGATATAGCAGCTAAGCTCTGCGGCCTTTCTGCTAAACCGCTTTGTTGCTGTTTGGGATGCACAAACACGTTCTACCCGATGTGGCTTTCCTTGAATAACCTTTTACCTTTTATCTTTTACTCCATTTTCTTAATGAAACAATAATGTACATCAATTATCAGTAAGGGAGCCGCGGCCAGCAGAGGGTTGTCAAGTGGGGAAGTTGACTGGCGGTGGGAGGATTCGAACCGCGACTTTCACGCCCAAACGCCATGACCTTATCCACTTGGCCACCGCTAGTCGTTGACCAAATCCTCACACTACATTGAATTCTAGAACAGTGGTCTAAGTCTCGCCGACCCACCACAGCGCGCTTCCTCGAATTCGGTGCAGCATTTGACTCCGTTGACAGACAGTTACCTTAGAATATACTTCAAAGCGACGGGATGTCGGAAAGGAACGTTAGGCTGTTAGAAGCATAGTTTTAATCAACTTAAGTGCGCTCCTGCGCCTACGGCGAAGAGTCTGTAGAGTTCCCTCTTGGCTCAGGTGCTCATCAGGTTTGCCCGCTGCCATCTATTTGATTCAACTCCGCTATACACTAGATAATGTAGCATGTTCTCAGTGGCTTTCGTGGAATGTAACATAGCTTTGGTTGCTGGGTCACTGGCCTCGAATTCGCCGATGACATTGTAATTATGCCATAGAAGCCTGCAATTGTGTAACCGGCCCTAGACCGGATTGTATGCGAGGCCATGACTGGTGATTTGGAGGCAAAGGCATCAAATACGAAGTTCTTCACTTTACAGTACCTGTCACCTTGTATCTATACCAATGACGACTTTGGAACGAATGCTTCACTTCAAGTACCTAGGCTCTACTATCCAACCTATCATTTCGCAAAGCCTTGTGGTCTCGCAGCACAATAAGCCTCCTTGCGAAGTTGCGCATTTGCCGTGCTGCCATCCATCCAGTCCTTGCATACATGCAAAAATTGGACACCAATGGTAGACGATATAAACCGGCTAGAAAGTTTTGACGATTGGTACCTCCGCTATATTGCAAAAATCAAGTGGTATGGCTGTCTCAAATGCCGCTGTGTGCCAGCACTGTATGGACGTCGGATGACTTTCGTCGTTTCTCCCAAGACGTCGCCTTCAGTGGTTTGTTCACGTTCTGCGGCGACCGAAGACGGAATTAACGAAAAAGAACCCATTATCATCACCCTGTTCGACTTGGAAATGTCGCCTTGATGGTTAATTGAAGCTGTGGGTTAGTACTATTAAGGTGGACATGGGTCGCTTAATTCTTCCGTCGGTTTTAGGGTACACAATCGGTGCAACAATTGGATTTTGCCTCGTTGCATGGACGGCTGTAATCGGATATCTAAGAAGCTGACTTATCTTTTTGCAAGAGCTAGTCGCATAAAAGCAGAGGAATGACCCATTTCCACACCTGGCCTAGTGCGGCCTTATGTAGTTCCATACTATTCCAAGTTCCAGGGTCAAGGTTTCGGCCCCCTTTCTCCCTTCGTGTAACTGGCCCTAGTGGCTATGGGACATGCCGCACAAAACTTGCTTCAGGCGTCACGAAATCGCGTTTGTCAGAGCTTTAACGCTGTCCGGTGTTGTTAGATTGGATACCCCGGCTCTGTGGTGCGGACGAGCTTTCGGTTCTGCTAAAAAGTGGCGCTTGAGACAAGCGCATACTATTATGTGGTCCGTGTCAATAGCGGTTCTCTCTGCGCTGTCATGGCCCGCCCAGCTTAGCGAGAAAGTACCGAAATATAGTCGATCTGATGCGCCGTTTTACCTTTGTTGAAGTTCCACACAGTGGCGACCTTGTCGTTATTTTCTATCGACTGATTGGAAGAGTGCGTTTGTACCGTTAGACGGTTCCGTGTGTTGGCTATAGCAGCATTCTTATCTATGTAGGTCCACCCTCTGTTCCCCTTGGATATTCACTCTTTATAGACGTAATTGGGGAAAGGACAGCGGTCAGTGAGGCTTGCCTTGCTGTTTAATGCTGGACGATAATGATGATGTTGAAAGCGGGTATTGGTGACGGCCGATCAATTGGGATCCGCAAGCGAAACAAATTTTTGCATTGCCCATCGAGGCCAAATATTTCTGTATGGTGAGTGTACTCATCTGCTGGTCTCGCGCGGGCATTTCAACCTCATGCAACTAGAAGAAAATCGCGCATTGAGATACGACTAACCAAAATTTAGTTCGGTGTTGAAAGCATCTTTAGCGGTTGGCGCATCATGCATAATTGGTCTGTGCTCAGCAACGACGGTTGCCTTAAACTGAGTGCTCCCTAGCCGTGCAATGATGACTCCTGACGAAACTGGTTTCCAAGGGATCAAGGCATTGTAAACCTAACCGTTAATTGCTATCGCAAGACCATGAAGTCCGAAATTGTCTTCTGGCCCGCTATACGACATCCAATTAGATGCTCTCGTCTGAGAGACTTAAAACATTCGTTGCCGCGGTTGAGTAGGCACACTTCGGATGGGCAGGCAATACCGGTCCCTTAATTATAAAGCATACGGATGGAAATGCCTTGGCTACCCGTATCCATAAGTCCTGACGTTCCAACAGGCTCTGTGCCTGCTGGACTTTGGGCTTAGGTTTGCATTCCCGGTTCGTGTTTGAGTCACCCCGGCCATTGGGGAGCACAAGGGATCTTTGAACTTGAAATAATATGGGACCACATTAGGTCTCATTAGGTCTCATTAGGTTTGTTGTAGTTCAGTTCAGTTCGGTTTGGACAACCGTTAATCTTGCACCAACGTGCTCACAGTATCTTGTGCTCAAACGGAAATAAAGAACGGGGAACAATGAAAGATTGATTGCAGCATAATAGGCTGAAGAACTAGATAGAATAAAGGTTTCGAATGCAAGATCGCCACTGACTGCTGTGTTGAGCCATATTACCTGTTGTCTGCAAAGGTTGCTCCGAAGATTCTCGAGCATCTCATCCGGTAGTCTAACTGCACTTACACGAGCCAATCCACCGGTTAGAGCTTTCATACTTCTTTACCCATGTCATCGACTACCCACTGTAAACCATCTTCCAGCCATTACGTCCAACAAAACAAGCGTTCTTTTATCTTTTACTTTATTAATGAAATAACAATATACATCATTTTTCAGGAAGGGAGAGTTCCCTCTTTTATTCAACCTGTCTCTCCAATCGAATCTCTGCTCCCTCTGCCTACCCATGGTGTCTCCACTGATAACACCTGATACTCACAACGGTTCATTGTTAAATGGTGTAGCGGGTGATTTTCAGGTTGCTAGCTCGCATTTTCTCGAACCTCGTCAGCCTCTGAATCTCGGTTCCTTCGGCGTGCGCACTCTCGCACGGGCTGGCTAATAGGCGTGTTTCGCTCTGACAGTGGACCCACTTTCGAATGACGTGTGCTGCGTGAGTAAAACACGAATTCAGGATTCGAGCAATGTCCAACTAACTGCTCCAAATGTCTCGTCAAGATATTTCCTGCACACTTCAGCAGACGAAATAGCTGGAACTATGGGCCAACGTGGTTTAGAAAAGTCTTGAGTGAGAAGGCTAAAGCGGCCCTTCTAGACTGGATCTCGATTAATAGTCGCTTGTGCGCCCTGAGACTGCAGGGATCAGTGGGTGTCCGGAAGGATAGTAGTGTTAAGCGCAGTTTATTTGTCACCTCGGCATGCGCTCCAACAGACTGCAGCACTGACATGAAGAAAGACGAGTTTTATGATGAACTCGGCATTCTTGTTCGGAAGAGCAAACGCTCTGACATTGTAGTGGTAGCAGGTGATTTTAATGCACAAGTTGGAAAACTTAGTTCACCGGAGTCCTGTTTAGATGCGCGATGCGCCTTGCCTGCACAGCGAACAGACAACGGAGAAGGACTTCTCCAATTCTGTGCAGATAATCATTTATTCCTATCTAGTACGAATTTCCGACACAGTTCGCGTCGCACTGCGACATGGCGTTCTAGCTCGACAGGTACTTTGAGTCAGATTGACCATATTGCAGTTAGCTACCGTTGGCGCGGTTCTGTCCAAAACTAGATTTCTTATGATCGATGACCAATCCAAGGTTTTCGGAGCCGCAGATTTCATTCCTGCTATTAATTTTCTAAAAGAATCTGTCCTTTTCTTAATATTTCGATATTGACGTTATTTTAAATGTTGCGCGGTTGAATATTTTTATATGTCCGCGAAAAGATTCATGAAAGCCCGTTCTGTGATTGGCTAGTCCACACATCGATCAAGGCCACCCAACAAAACTATATAAACGATAGAGCTCATTTGAATTCTGACTTGTGTTGGTGGGTCACCAATAAACGCGCGGCAGTACCCTGTGTTCGTCTTCTCTCTTCCGCTAGCGGGCTGGGCTAGCTGTTCGTATTTCGCGCCGCTTATTGTTCCGTGTGGCTGCTCATTCAAGGGAGCAGCAGATGTGTCCCACTCGTTGTGCGACTACGGGGCTTGAGTCGAGCCCGAATTTTTTGTCTCCAACCTGTGTGTGTTCGTGTCCTACTAGACCATAGGCTGTGCTCCTGTGATATCGTGCGTCGCGAGTGCTTGTGTCTTGTGCTTCAGTGTGTGCATAGGCCAATCAAACTCCGTAACATAACAAGATCATACTGGACCGCGTACGTCGAATCGGACCATGCATTAGTTTTAATGCGATTTTTCCTTCATCTCAACGGCCATCGACGCAGGCCACAAACCCGATTGGCCGTCGAACGTCTGTGTGATTCGGTTGTTCGCAACGGCTATGAGCAGAAACTGTTCGAGGGACGAAGAACTACGACGAACAATGGGATCAAATCAAGGAGGCGGTGCATTTAGCGGCAAATTTCGCCTGTCGTCTTAGGTCTAGCATTAATCAAAGACACTAGATCCCACAAGCGTCGCTGGGTCTAATGGAGCAAAAGCGTTACCTCCCTAACTGCAAGGAGGTGAATAAGATGCGTCGAAAGTTGCAGCGTCAAGTAATCATAATCCTTAGGGGTAATCATAAAGTCTGGTGGGTTAAGGTGGCCGAAGAGATGGAGGGAGCGGCCGCTTCATGTAGCAGTCAAAGACTGTTTAAGCTTATATGCGACACCGGTGGGTGGCGAACTTCGGTTAGTGAAGTCGTGTACAATACAGACGGGGAGCTCATCCATGGTAGACAACGGAGGCTAGACCGTTAGGCAGAGCACTGCAAGGTTCAGTTTATCTGGGCACATGGTAACATTGTCCGACATCAGCAGCTGCGAATCCCAGCGAGGTGCGTGTCGACAACCAAACAGAAGTTTAAGTAGTGCAGAGAATTTGATCTCTTAAGCGGGGAAAAGCAGCCAGTCTCGACGGATTCTACCAGTTCTTTTCAAACTGGGTGAAGCACCCCTAACTCCTTGATTTGTATTATTTGGAAGGTATTTCTTCCGTAATCATAGAGAGAGTCAACGTTCGCACCCATCTTCAGAAAAAGCTTACGGAGTGAATGTAGCAATCATCGATAGTTACTAAGGTGTTACCTTCGATAATGCTGCGTCGTTTGACACCGATT
>LUCM01011606.1:0-10676 GCA_008360955.1 Fasciolopsis buskii | reverse complement strand
AAGTTGAACAACAATGGAGAGATGGGACACCCTTGTCGAACGCCACTAGTCGTTTCGAATAAACGTGACAGTTCACCGTATACCTTCACGCGACCATAGGTATGCGAGTACAATGCTCGCAACAGGTTCACAAACTTTGTTGGCATACCCTTCCTGTGCAGAGCACTGAATAGTGCTGGTCGATCCACGAAGTCGAATGCACCTTTCAAGTCCAGGAAGACTACGATCGTAGGTGGGCGGTGTGTGTGGCGCGTTTCAAGTAACTGGCGAAGAGTGAATACTTGGTCAATGCAACCTCGACCTGGCCGAAATTCGGCCTGCTGTTCGCGGATATTACTCTCGCGAATCGGTGTCAAACGACGCAGCATTATCGAAGGTAACACCTTAGTAACTATCGATGATTGCTACATTCACTCCGTAAGCTTTTTCTGAAGATTGGTGCGAATATTGACTCATTCTGCGATTGCGGTTGACATACCTCCTTTCAAAAAATATTATTCCATGTGTTGGGTGATATTTTGGTGTTTTTGGAGTCACTTTTTAGGTGCAGAGTTGCTTGATATGGTTAGGACATTTTTCGCGTCTACCCTGATGGCTACTTCTATGTATGCCGTTGGATTTGGACGGGGGATAACGTGACAAAAGTGTTAGAGCTTCCTCCGATTTGTTAGGTTGGATAGGTGCATGCTTCGTTTTTTTTCCGACGAGTTCCTTTCTGAGACGATGGTCAGGGTGTGAGTGACATGATCCAGCGCCGCATTCCGTGCTGTTCCTGCTTTGAAATTATTTCCTATGTAGTTGGGAAGCTTACAGTTTCGCAGTCGGCTTTCAGTATTCGTCGTTGTTTTTTTCTTAGTAGATGATGTTATGAGCTAGTAACCAAAACTCGAGCATGTTTGTGCAAGGTCAGTGGCTGGAAACGCTGAACTAAATCGTTCCAGTTGATTTCACTGGTTATCTGCTTTAATGTTCTCCGTAGTTTCCGGTTCGTTCGGTAGTTTCTGTTCGTAACTGATGTCTGCCTCCGGGTGAGACATGTTGCACAACTAGTCCGGTTTGTGGTTTGCCTCCATCGTCATTAAGCTGTAGTGAATATCCTCAGGAAATCAAATTTACCCAACTGGACCTATGTGAATCAGTTGGACTTACCTCTTTGCGCAGAACCGCGCCAACCGGAATCACCTTTAGGGTTAAATTATCGTATTGCTATGCGGTGTTTACCGTCCTAATATTATGCTAGACAGGAGTTACAAATCGAGAAACCTGCTCTTGCTAACCGTACGCAAAGCCACCAAAGCGTAACGCCCACCTAAACAAGGTACCAATGTACTAAGTTTTCCATTGCAGTCACGTTATTGTGTTCGCAGTTCTTCAGCTGATTGAGATTCACAAGATGATCGCAGCTTCTCATAATTGTACTTCATTTGTCCATGAAAGGTCCCATCTCAGAGGTTTCAGTTAATCGGTTTCAGTGATTCCCTTCTCCTCATTCATAGTGCCCCCCGATTGCTTCGCTGCTTTAAGAAAGTTAGGTGCATTTTTTACGTTTCATTCACCCCTTTTACTCCACACGCGACAATGTTGTCGGTGTAGGCGAAAATGCCTGACAGATTTTCATCGCGAGTAGTCTCGTCGATAATACGTTGAGAGCAAGGACAACACTTATTCCAAACAACATTTTACTGAATTAATGTAGTTTACCACAGGCTTCGAAGCCAACATGTAGACAATCTGGTTTCATAGTAGTTTGATGCCTTGCGTTTTGGGAATCCTAGGCATTGACGTTCACGTACCTAAGTAGTTTTGATACTGTTTCATCTATTTGTAGTAAAATTATGCGTCCGGCATCTTCGATCGATTAAAGGTTTGATTATGGTTAATCTTATGTAGTTGATAGGAATACAACAACATACAACACAAGTCTCAATCCTCTGAGACTATGAGCACAATCACAACAGGCGCCGAACCTATGATAGCAGAGACAGATTGATCACAACACCGTAATTTTCTAGACGGTTAAAATATGGGAGCAGATTCTCACCGCGGTGGTGCCTCTGTGCGTTAAGAAATCACATCACCGAGAAGAGATGGCCTACTGCAATTGAGCAAAGTTTGAACTGTTTTGCGGAGTTGCAAAAAGTGACCCAGATCTGCCCACAGTCCCATGGGGTATAGAAAGTCTGAATTTGTCATCTATTGTTTTGTAGTCTGCTATTGATAAAGCGGGCATGAAAATGACAGTGACAGTGACATTTACCCTGGTAAAACGTTTGCTCATAAAACTTTGAAAGAAATGGTACGTGCTCGAGTAAAGATGATTGCACTGCGTCCGGGCCTTATTCAATGTGCAGCTGAATGATGGAAGCTGAAATCGAAAGAAGAGTTGGGGAAAAACACGAGCAAAACTTGAACATAAAATATATGATGTTAAGTCGTTTCTTGTGAACATTGGCTCGCGAGTTAGTCCCTGGTGCGGTTAATCACAACTAATTTCGCAGAAACTTGGAATAATAACAACACGGACGAACGAAATGAAGATAGAAGCAATTAATTATGGTAGTTGTTGGTAGATACATGCCAACGAGTGCAAATGAAAACCGAAAGTATTCTTCAGTGACGTTTGGGTGTTAAAGAATGTGAATCGACGAAAAGAACGGATTTTTAAAAGTACGTGCTCTTTTGAACCACTAAATTAAGCCCTAATAAGGCGATCGCGAAGTGACTTGTAAGACCACGCCTTCATTTTGACACGGAGGACTTCAACCGACCAACGACTTCCGCTGTATACGGGACGTGAGATATCTCCAAACGAGTAAGGTAGTTCTATCCTGTTAATCGTTCTCAAGAAAAGGAGACAAAATGACCTGCAAGAACTACGAATGCGTCACTTTAATTGTCATCGCTGTAAATATTTTCCGTGTATTACCTGTTAGTCGTTTTGTCTCTGTCCAGAATCCTCCCACAAGACCAAACCGAGAAACGGGAGATTAAACGAGACGAGGACTGCATTGATCGGGTGTTTATGCAACTCCGAGTGCAAAAACTACTGCAAGTTCTATTAACCAGTCGTAGCATATTTCATTGGTCTCCGTGCCGCTTTTGATTCAGTTAATTGTGTGTCTCTGAAAGCCAAGAGTCGTTGATGGCGTGCCTGCCAGACAAAAAATCAAGGGATTTAGTCTTCCACTACCAAACGAGTACGAGTGCACGGTGAGGATTCTTTATTGTTCGCTATTCATTCCGGACTGGAACAAGATTGCCCTGCTCAGTTATGCCGTCGATTAAGCTATGCACAATGCAGTAATCTGGTTACCTAGGAATCCAGCTGGGCTCATCAGTCTGTATCTCGGATCTGGAGTGTGCGGACGGCATGATTGTGCTCAGTGATTCCCTAGCCGCCATGCAGTCAGTACTCGATGGAATCACAGTGGAAGTTAGCCTTGGAATAAAAAAATGGAACTAAAAACATTCCCGACCTTCCCGTTCCCCCTCGGGCATTACAAGTCGGTCATACCAGAAAGTTGACGAGCACTGATGTTTGTGACGAAGTGTCCAGTCAAACTGAGAAGAACACATCTCTAACAACGAAATAAAGAAGGTGGTGCTGCGATATTGAGCAACTGTCGGTCTTCCAGCGCTGTCGGCTGTAAGAGTTCGGTCGTGGTCTGCGATCCCCTGGGGCCGAACTCTCGACATTCACGGTGTGAAGTGGTGCTGTCGCCTCGGCCCATCAACCAGTTGGCTGGGGACACTTATGAATACGGGAGCGAATCGTAAGCAGTGACGACCACAATGTCACTCATCAAATCCAAAGGTTTGGAAACTGATGTTTGTACAGTCAGGCTCTATTCCGTGCATTGGGTTTGTACGGTGTTTTCTTCTACCCCCATGGGACAACGGCCTCTCCAATTTGCATGTTCGTTCTTTCTAGAACAGTATGTAATATGGTGAGAGAAGCAGCAGTCAATGGGATTTGTCTTGCTGTTAAACACCGAACTATGGTGATGTCGTCTTTGTATCAGTGCTATCGGAATGGATGTGGGGCGTCTGGGTCTACGGCCACCGTTATTAAGAAAAAAAACTAAGTTGCTATCTGTACGGACTTGGCTTACAATCTCAATGCGTGATCAGAAGTGGTTCGTGATATCCGTGGGACCGATTCATCCCCTAGTAGATATTCGTGGAATTAAGGAAGTATTATGCAACATCTTTCAGTGCGTGTTTACTAGCATGCGGACGTAGAGACAAGAGACTGTCTCCTGACTCAATATCAGGCCACGTTTGATGCTACATTGCCACCAACGGGCGTTTGCGGCATTTTCTAGAAAGAAGGCTTGTCAGACGGAGGTCTGTTACGCTGTTTGTCCGCGGTCACCTATAATGGTAAGCATGATCCCACCTATCCAGAGACGGATTCGATCGCCGTTCCTAACGATGCGTCAAGTGGCATATATTTTCACCCTTGATTAACAACTGATAGTGTGAATTTATCGTAAACAGTAAATGGCAGTCAGTTGGATTCATTGCATGCCACCTCAAATGTTTGTTTTGAATCCCAGATTCCCTAGTCACTTGGCAGTTCGCCGTTTTCCGGTTCATTATCATATCTAACCTGTTGAAACGCTATTTGCTTCATCGCCACTGCGAGTTTCATTGACATGATTGATCTGCAGTTTAATAAGCCCTAGCAACCATATAACCATATGGTTTTTTTCCATGGCGATCAAGTGGATTAAGCCTGTCACCAAAAAGGTTGATTGCAGATGGCAACTCGGTTTGTTATCACAGTTGACCCGTTGGAACCTACTGGTCGTGATTGCTGCCTCTTCCGTGAAATGATCCGTGGTGTTTATAAAGTTTGTCCCTTTCGCAGCACATGCGTGCAGCATGTCACAGCAGTTTTCGAGCCTACTATCCTGGGATCTCTTCAAGTTGATGTTGTAAGGTGACAATCAAAGCCGGAGCCCGTTGTGCAAGGTTGATGATTGTAAAAACAACTGTACTGAGCTGGCTCGTAACGGACTTTTGAGGACTTTTATCGTAAAATAAAGTTAGTCTGTTCTCACTCAGCAACTACTTTTAAATCCCAATTGCTTACTCAGCAGTTGGATAGTTCTCGAACTAGTCAACTTCTCACTCCTGGGCGTCTAATGTGTGCCAAGTGTTGTAGAGGTGTATTTTTCGAAGTCCTTCAACGACAGACTCATTATTCATGCATTATAGATTTTGGTCAGCGATTAAATATAATTCTACCTTCAGCCTGTCGGGATGAGCCACTTTTGTTCCCGAGTGTTATCCAAGTCATTAAAGAGATGGTTTTTATTTCAATGCTTCCTAACTTTTGGGTTGACATGAGAACACTTAAGCAATTAAGGTGACGTCCTATCCTATAGTAACTAGGGTCTCGGATTTTTCAAAGACGGAATTATTGAATGTTCAAGAAAGGAAAATAATCTGATCTCCGGTTTTAACAACACAAAAGCTACCCAGATCAGCTTGCAGTTTTCGATTCAATCCACCGTTACTGTTGATACAGATTTCGGTTCCTGATTTACTGCACTCTTCGAGTTCTCACGTGCTTCAGATGCTAATCCAGCGTCTATTCCATATCTTAGCTAATTGGCAGAAATGTGAACAATCAGTGACATGGAAAAGTTGTAATAGGCCTCACGACCTAACTCGGGACAGTTTGCCTCTTGCATCTTCCTGTCGAGGCCCCGAATGACGACGAACATAGGTGATTAAGAACGTTTAACAAGATTATCCCGCCTGTTGTTTTTGTCTTCCTTGTCAAATGTTTTCTGCGAAAGACTCAGAAAATAGTATATGAAAATAACCGAAAATTTTTTTTAATTTTATCTGCCTTTCTATCAATCCATTTGATTCTCACATTATTGTTGTCATAACTTTGATAGCACATTGTCTGGCTCCAAATTTGCGCAACACAAAGATATACATATGTAGGAGGACATATATTTTATATAATATGTATTGTATATATATATATATATATATATATATATATATGTAAATGTATTGCGATGATGGATTTTTCTACTCATGCTTCTGTTGCAGCTCGGGCGCACCTTCCATAATCACTAGATAGCAATTCAAATACTGGATCAAATAAGTGCGAATGTGTAAGATCATCCTAGCATTGGTAATACTCATTCCTATATTTTCAGCCATGGCCCACGATCGCGCTCAATCGTTACTGCTTCCTCAGTCCGGCTTTTTGCCCACCCAGCCTGCATTGGGGTCCGTGTCTACTGTAACCAGAGCATTTCGCGAACCACCAGCCAATTATGCTTATCAAAAACTCTCACCAATTATCCTACCTCCGGGCGCTTACTTTGATCAACGACAACCTAACTGTCCACCGGGTTCAGCGATTCGCCAGGTTCCCACAAGCGCCGCATCCGCTGACGCGGTAACTGAGCCTGATCACCGGATAATCACGTTCGATGACCTTGAGAAGCTTCTGCCCGATCCGAAACCGGCGGGTCGCATCGAGGTCGGTTTACTTCCAGACGGTAGCGCGTACGCACCAAAGACGGGAGAAAATTATCTGCTCTTCCCTTCTAAAAGTAGTTACATTCTCTACTTCACGTAAGTTTTTGACAGCTCATTCTCATGAAATTGGGTAGTCACCATAGACCGTTAATTTCTATCGTATTTCCCTTGTAACTTAGATACCTGCTTGAGAATTAAAAAACTTGCTTAAGTATGTGCATCTTCTTAAGATCGCAATCCGCGAAATCCTCTGTGTTTAGCCGGTGCTTGTTTAGATGCATCTGAGTTTATATCGATTGTTCTTTTTAAGCTTTAGTTCGATTTCACTACTGTGCTGAAAATGATGCTAGAGTGTAGTGAACGAATTCGCTGTTAAGACTGGTGGAAGTCATCCATATTTTCAGATTCGTGCGTGCGTATGCGCATGAGACTTGGGGACACCTCAACGTCATCGTTCAACGTTGAATAGCATGGCAAGTCCCACTAACCACTGGCTTTCCCCCGGAGTTTCGCGTTGCTAAAGGAATATTCTAAGTAGACGGAGTAAGCATAATGACAACACGATCGCTACTGTTCACGGTTCACTATCTTATCCTTCAGTGTCTCTAACCAGCTAGTTGGTGGATCTTTCGGACCCCAACCAAGAAGGCGTGCGACACCTACTTTACCGAAGTTCGCTTTACATGTTCTCATTCCGCGTTGCCACGTCATCTGTTGACCTCCGCATGGCTTCTTCCACTCCGTGGAAGGAACCCAAAATAGGGCATGATATGGGAGACGAGGTGTTCGCGCGTACGTAAAACACGACCCAACAGCGTCGTCTACTAAGTTCATACGGTGAGATAAGATATTCTCAGAATTGGACCTAAATTCTAGATTCCTGATCGATGTTGTTCACTCGGTCACTGCATTCCACTCCTAGAAGGTATTACGTAGAGGATGGTGTTCGAACAACCTCCAAGGGACGAACATGCTCCCAATACCGTATACTCTCAACTCCATGTCTCGCAACCGCACAGCGGAACTTGGCGCACTGCGGCACAGTACACGGCTTTTCCATTTCTGTGGAAGGCTGTGTATACGAGTGGAGCCGAATGGGTGCCCATGGCGATGTTTCACTCGAGGGAGTGCTTCTCGGAACTGTCCTGTCTCATCCTTTTTACTGACCTTCGTTATTAAAGTAATCTCGGGTATTAATGTCGTTGCGCAAATCCGACCAGTGACTCCTCGATCGTCCAATTCCAAAAGAAGAGTAACTACGACTTGGCAGAGAAACTATTGAAATTCCATTTCACTATAGGTGTATAGCTGATTACGAGATATACAACGCTTGACGTGGCGGTGAACGGGCTTTGCGTGGCCTCCATGATCCAACGAGCAGTAACAGGAATGGCTTATCTCAAGCCGAAGATCAATACATGCCTGGACAAGGTCAATGGGTCAGAGGCCTGACGAAAGTAATCTCCTGGTTCCTCAAGTTGGGGGTTGATATGAGATTAGCGCTCAGTCGGAAAACGACGTTGGATAAATGTGATCGAAGTAGATGGGCTCCCACTCAGCTATTCCGCCTCTGCCTTGCCAGTCAGGTTGCTTGTCAGAAACCAAAGGCTTTGTTGTTGAGAACCCTAATCGTTTTTCTACTTAATGGCTGGACTCCCTAGCAGTACCCGTCCATTATTCCCCATGAGTTACACGCCTACAAATAATTCCATACTGCATCGGTTGTCGCTCAGGATAATCAGGACCGCGCTGCCCGTAGCATGGAGCACAGGTGAGGCGGGTGGTGAAAAGTGTAATACTACTCTGAGTTCCCTCTCTTTTATTCCACCTGTCTCTTCTGTCTCCAACCCAATCTGTCTGCCCCTTCTGCCTACCCATAGTATCTCCATTGATCACATGCCCGGTACTCGTAACGGTTTATTGTCAAGTAGTGTAGTAGGTGGCTCTCAGTTTGTTAGTCACATTTTCTGAAGGCCATCGTCAAGTCTCTGCATCTGGGTTCCTTCATGTGCGCACTTCAATGCAGGTGGCCAACAGGCGTGGTTTAGCTGCTGACAGTGGACTCACTTTCGAATGATATCTGCTGCGTGAGCACATGAAGCACTGAATTCAGGATTCGAGTAGAGTAAATCCAACTGACTACACCTAAACGTCGGCGTCAGGTATTATTTTCTTCGCAACCTCAAAGACCAAAGCAGCTCAAAGCTTGTGCCCATAGTGGTGCAGGAATAGTCTTGAGTGAGAAGACTGAGCAGCCCCCTGCTAGACCTGGATCCCATTCAACAGTGCGCGTTCTGTGCCCTGGAGACTGCATTGATCAGTCGGCTCCCGAAAGGATAGTAGTGTTCTAGCGTTAGTTTATTTGTGTATCTCGCCATTACGCTCCACAGACTGCAGCACTGATTGGAGAAGACGAGTTTTTACGATTACCTCGTCACTCTTGTTACGTAAGAGCAAAACGCTCTGAACATTGTAAGTGGTAGCAGGTGACAAGTGAAAACTGAGTGCATCGGGAGTTTGTTTAGGTGGGCGATTGCGCACTTGCCTGCACAAGCGAACAGACAAGGGGGAAAAGACTTCTCAACTGTCTGTGCAGAGTAAATCATATGATACTTCCTAATCTTGTACGACATTTCCGACACAGTTCGCGTCGCACCTGCGACATGGCTGTCTAGCTCGAAGGTACTTATTGAGTCAGATTGACCAGTATTGCATGTTAAGCTACCGTTGGACGCGGTTCTCTCCAGGAACTGTAGATCATACCTGTTACCGCTATCGCGATCGAATCGGGACCATGCCGTAGTATTTGATGCGATTTTTGCCTGCAGCCGAAATGGCCAACGACGCAGGCACAAATTCGATTGGCTGTCGAAGGTTGTCTGATTCGGCTGTTCGCAATAGCTACGAAAACAGAAACTATCCGATGGAGACTAAGAACTGCGAATCAGTAGCAAATGTAGACAGAGTCAGTGGATCAAATCTAGAGCAGGCTACTGCATTTGGCATGCGAACTTTCGCCTGCGATCCAGATCTAGTGTTCATCAAAAACACTGGATCTCTCAAAGCGTCGCCTAACTATTTTAATGGCAGCAAAAAAAGGCTTCCTGCCTGCGCCTAACTGCTATATCAAAGATAATAGTGCAAGACTGAATTAGCATCAGCGTGCGGCTAAGTTGCCAGTCGTGTCATTGACCATTAAGCTAGAATAGACCGCGGAAGCTGGTGACATTACTCTTAGCGTTGACAGGTAGCGAGGAAATGTTGTATCAGTGAGCGGTCCGCTTCTAGTGTAACGTTAATCAAGAGCAACTGCTTTAAGCGTATAGCCCGGGGGACACAGCGGTGGAGCGGGCGAAATTTACGGTTAGTGAAGTCGTGTGCGATAAGAATGGAGAGCTCAATCCATGGTAACAGGAAAAAACTAGAACCGTTTCTTTCTGGGCAGAACTTTCAAGGATCCAGTTTAAACTGGCCCTTATGCGCAATCCTTCCTAGTCCGAGCGCCTGGAAGCTTGTGAATCCTTGGGAGGTGTCACGTTGATCCCCAAACGGAAGTGAAGTGCAGCTGAATATTCAGCTTCCTGAAGAGGGGAAAACCTGCCGGTCCGAATGACCTCCGCAATTCTTTTCAAAATTGGATGGAGAACTGTTGAAATGAATCACTTTCCTTGCTTCGTGATATTTGGAACGAAGGAGCGTATTCCCGCTATCGTGGGGGTGAGTCCACTGATTATGCCATCGTCAAGAAGGGTACACGGAGTGACTGCAAGCCAATCATCGCGGGATTAGTTTAATTCCCATAGTTACTAAGGTGTTTAGCCTTCATAATGCTGCTTCGTTTGACACCGATTCGCGAGAGTAATATCCGCGAACAGCAAGGCGCGAATTTTTCGGCCAGGGTCGAGGTTGCATTGGACCAAGTATTCACTCTTCGCCAGTTAATTGAAACGCGCCAACATCAGCCGCCCACCTAAACGATCGTAGTCTTGCCTGGACTTGAAAAGGTGGGCATTCCGACTCGTGGATCGACCAGCACTATTCAAGATGCTCCTGCACAGGAAGGGTCAATGCCAAACAAAGTTGTGACACTGTTGCGAGCAAATTGTACTCGCATACCTATGGTCGCGTGAAGGTATATCGGTGAACTGTCAACGTTTATTCGA
>LUCM01011603.1:149263-161157 GCA_008360955.1 Fasciolopsis buskii | reverse complement strand
AAGCTTTTGTTTCTCCTGTGTCGATGGCATATTAGTCAATGGTTGTTTTGAAAGTACTGTGTATTTAGCAGCATTGAACTAATGTCGATGCGACCATGTAACTAATAGCTTTCCGAGCGAAAAGGGCGAGCTATATATGGACATCTGTAAACTTCACCGCAATTAGCGAATGCTTCTGAATATCGCACTTTTTAATACAAGCGCAACCAAGCGAATGTAGTAAAATCAAAATCGAGCGCCAATTCAGGTCACGAAGAGAATGATGTCCGATAATATTCGATTATTACCGAAAACTCCTCACTACTGCAGTGAATTTATGTATTGCTTACCAAACTTGCAGATGTAATGTAAACGTTGCCTCTAATTTCCTTAGTGATTTCTTAATACTGCAAAATCATAGTTCTTCATTTTGAGGTACATGACAGTTAACAAGTGTTTTAAAGTGGAGTGCTACAGAGTCATTGCAGAATTATAACGCTCTCATGTTCTGCACGTTGATTTTTGATATTTGGGTTTGATTCTCCGAAGTAAACCGAGCGTTTGCCTGTCACTGTTTGTATGTTTTGATCCCGTCAACTAGCATTTGGTGCTCCCCTGTCTACTGGCGCTGAAAAGGCAGGTTCGACCTGATACCTTGCTACCTTCTGCAATTTCATGCCACCACAGTTTATCATCGTGGAGAAACAAACGTTGTTAGGACTTAATTAGTCATACATTGAAAGATATTGATTTGCTGATGTGAATATTGAAAATAGAATTTTGCTATTACCTAATAAAGGCATAAAAGTCAGACTGTTTTATTCGAAAAAAAATTAAGTTACCAATTAATCATTGTGCTTCCTACAGAAAGTCATTCCCAGAGCGATTAAAGCAGCCTAACAACTTCATTAAAACTTGTGCAGAGGTCGCGTCAAAAAGTCCTTTTCTGAAATACAGAAGGATGCCACTTACGGTTTCCTTTAATGAACGCCAGATTTAGTATGGGTTGCAGTAGGTCGGAATCTAATTCTACTGATTTCACTAATGTGACAGCGTGATATGCAGCGATGCAAAACGTTCGATCTTCTGTCCCTGGATGTTTGATGCTCTGCACATTTTATTCATATGGGACCTGTGATCGAGTCTAGCTCATCGGCGGCGGTGAACACAATCTTCGGAAAAAGAAATAAATACTTTTGTCAAGCGAACTTTGTTGAACTTCGTATAATCTCGTTTTATGTTTCGCATCCGAGTCATCAGCCTGGGGCCTTAAAGACCTCTGCCTGGTTTGGTCAGGGCTCGTTTTAAACGATCATGAGAAATAAGCATAAAATCCCCAATAATATAATTGGTTTGAATAAATAAAAAAGCAAATATTAACTGTTTGTTATTATTGATGAAACCATTTCAGTTGAACTAATCGATTTTATTCCATGTGCTGTTTCATGAGTCATTGATGTTTTTTGCAGCTCTGAATAGGTCCGCATACGTAATCGTTGTAACTGGGATCTCAAGCTGTTATTTTTTTATTTATCTTGAACTGTGTGATAAAACGGTCGGATTTCATAAACAGGTGATGGTTGTTTGACAGGGCATTATTGATGCAAACGTTATTATTTGCGGTCCTCTAATTTCATTTCTACCATCGAGTGAACATCGCAAATTCAACGAATCAATTTCAAGAGCAGGGTTTCCTTTTTCGTGTCAAAATGTGCTTCTTTTGCTTGAGTTGCAAACAAGGCCACGTTTAACTGAAACGGCCTCTCTTATTTCAATCACCCTTTTTTCGATCTATTCCCAGGGTCGAATCTTTCGTGCTCCGTTTTGCCGAGTCACATTTCCGGATTTCTGGCTGGCTGATCAGTTGAACAGTTTGAGTTTCATCCTTCCAGAACTGGCTAGATTTGTTTGTTTCTATTCCTCACAAATTAGTTGGCGCGGTGGGATGGATTACGTCCCGCTGACCGATCCGAAAAATCTGACAGCGTTTTCGCAATCCACTGTGCCTCGTTGCTCGCTTAATTCCGATCGGTTCGTGAGTAAGTGCATTTTAGCCCTTTTCCTCAGTTGCTTTTCGGTACGTGTGGTAAACCGCTCTGAACTTCTCTTAACATGCCTGTTCCTTTTATTTCCACTTTTGAATGCGTGTTCTGCGATTTGGATGTTTATTTGGTCTGGTCCACCAGACTGGCAGATTGCATCTCTGATATTAATTTACATTGCAGTCCTATTCAAATGTTTTTTCAAATACTGAATACGGATGCGCATAAGTATTTCTAACTTCGAAGTAGTTAGTTTTGTAGATATATTTTTTGCAGCATGTGGGTAGACGCGGTTGATGAATGTCACATTTATTTTGTGTGTTAAATCATGTTTGCAAACTAAGTGAAGGTAATACACGGCCTTGTGCCCCGTAGGGGCTTTCACATGGCCACATAAATTTTCAGAATAATGGAAAACGGTAAGGGAATTACGTGGAGAAGGAATATGGTTGAGTTACTTCATCTCGAAGTTGTGGTAGGTTGCGGTTCATGATTATGGGTTATGCAAATCCTCGTTGATCGATATTAAAATCAACCATTTTTGAAAATTAAAATGATCTTTGGCGTTTTTAACAAGTAATAAAACGTTGCCGAATAGATTAGACGAACGAATAACGCAACACCTTAATGTGTCTTTTGGTTGACGAATCTTTCCCTCTGTGTATTTTACCGTCCTAGGTGTATCGAGGATATTGAGAACAAATGTTTTACTAATTAGGCGAATCCGGTATTATTGCTAAATGTTTTAGTGCGCTGAATAATGTTGATCATTGAGGAAACGTTATTTACTTTTAGTAGCGTATGAAAAACCAACTTGGTCGGATTTGAGTAGTTGAGAACAGACAGAAACCGTAAATTAATCACCATTTTGCAAACCTATTTTGTGACCTAACAGAGGCTAATGCGAGCACATTGACTGTCAAGAACACTGGTCACAAAGCAAAGGGTAAGATAGGATAGTAGACAGTATGAAGTCACAGGTCGTTGCCATAGCAAGAATAGTTTCGCTACATATGGACTTTCAGACGTTTAAGCATCAGTCAGTGAATGGAGAACGTTTCTGAGAAATTCAATAAACTGTTTTGTGGAATCTTGTAGTGGTCAGAATTGCAGTTGCCGGATAAGTTTACCTACCTTAATCCAATGACTGTTGTCTTACTACGAATACTCGGAGCAATTTGGATGTGCGAACCTTCTGTGCTGCTAGCGTCTCTCCAGCTACAAGCGCATTGAAGTTGCTAATTACAGTTAGTAGTATAAAGGCCTAGCCAATCCCGAGCGATACGATTGATAAAATGACTGTTTTCGTGCATTATTCCTAATTTGACCGTTGTACTGAGTCAAAAACTCACTGTACTCAGCTTGACATCGCCTTCGAAAATTAAGTGGATGGGAAGCGCAATCCAGTTGTTGGAGAGAAAGACATGTCTCCCCCTAATCTTTCATGAGGACTCTATTTTTGTTATTATATTTTCCTAAAACTATCGCTTTCTGGCTTTTCTGCTACTTTCGGTTTCACCTGCATTGCTGCACGCTGATTGGTCAGTTTTATAACTTTCGCATTAATTCGCAAGGTCGGACGCCCGATCTGGCCTAAGACTATATAAGTGGTGGTGACCCGAGCTTAAAGACATGTTCTTCCGGCGTACCTTCTTGGCCATCATGCTGTGTGCCAATACACGTTACTCGTGAGGCTCTGTCTTTTGTGTTCAGCTAGTGGGAAACCTAGCTTGAATCGTGCGCATCGTATACTGTGGTTCCAGTATCGTATTACCGTTGTGCGATTACGGGTCATTGTTATCCCTTGTGTATTCACTCAGTGTTGTGCTCAATTTGTGTTTGCGCTATTATAGGCTCGATGCCCATTGTGATTGTGTTCATAGTCTCAGAGGACTGAGACTTGTGTGTCCGTTTTGTGCTCCCACCAATACACATCATCCTCTGGAGGATGTTGTGGCTTAAGTAATAGGATTTGTTTTCAAGGAATGCTAGTAGACACTAATTATTCAGCAGTGCATTTGTCAATTGTTTCTCAGCTAAGCAGCAGGACTATGCAATTGATGTGACCATTAGGATCACATTTCCGTGCAGGGTTAAGTTACTTATTCACTGTAGATTATTATATTTTCATTCATTCCAAGCGAGTTATTCGTACTGGGTGTTAAGACGCGGTCACTATCAAATTCCTTATCATAGACGTGTTAAAGTGCAAAACGTTGTTCTGATGCATATATATACATATATATATATATATATATCACGGCCGTGTAAAGTCAGTCAGCGTAAGACGTCTGAAGAAGCTAGAAGATACGAAGTTTGATTATATGGGTTTTATTGATTTTTTACTGCAGACGTCAGACTGATATCATATTATTCTTACTCTTCTCTCAAATTGCTAGTTAAAGATACGTTAACTGGGAGAACGAACAAGTGCATCAAATTATGCGTTGTTGATCTAAGAGCACGGTTTTCAACAATACCCGATAAAAACTCTTGACAGTTTTATTTACTGCAATAAGCAAGTACACGTTTTGATTTGATCTGCATTATTTTATCAGCTTCGCAAGTGTCGGATTTTGCTTTTATTTTTACCGTTGAATCCTTAGGGATAAATTCGAACCACGACTTTTAATCTCCTCAAGTGAAATAATGTTACAAAAAATACATCTTCTTGTTTAGTCATTTATACCGTTTGAATGCAAAAGCGACTGAAACCTGTACTGTGGGTTTTGCAGTTTAGGGACCTTTGTAAGGTGTTTAGATTTCTAACCGTGATGGCTAACTCTTAAACCATTTTCATATGCTGCTAAACCACGATATTTTGTTACTACTGCAGTCCAAATCCCAGCCGAGTTTCAGGACGCAGCTCTGTGCCACCGGGGCCTTCCATGGGTTGCGGATGAGGGAATGATCACCATTTCGGTAGTCAGCCGTGGGTCCAGGCTTGCCAAATACGCAGCCTCGTACAAGCAATGGCAGTGTCAAGGACGTAGTTGATTTCTGCCCAAAAAACGTTTTACCCGAAAAATAGCGCGATGGTTTGCTAATGACACCGTGTCGTGGCAAATGTAGCTCGTGAACAATGTAACAACATTGACTATTGTTTTGTTCTACTGACCAGACGGCGTTTCTACAGAAAAGACTCGTGAAACGTTCAATCTGCCATCGGCTTGTATGGACTAACTCTGCTGCCATTCTGTTGACCCTCAGGCTGTTAATTCCGTTCTTTCTGGCACTGTTGTAGCCCTCAGTGTAAAGTTTCGTGCTACATTGGTTCACTGGAACCAAATCGACAGCTGGCCTTGCGCAGTACAGCCTAGAGGTTTGTGAAAAATAAGCGGCCGTCTCTCCGATGGACGAAAAATGTTTGTCATCTCAGCGCGCTCCCTTACGACCTGCAGCTCAGATGCAGTCAAGATCTTTCCGGTGCGCAGCTGGCGTCCGCCATCTTGGAGTCTTTGATGGAACCAAATTAATCACCTCACTGTCAGCTGCAAATAGCAGAACTGTTTACAAGATTGCCCAAAGAACTGAGGCACTCCCCTCGACTTCGAGCACATGCTACTCTGTACAGTGCTTTCCGGGTGCTTTGGTGAACCCTCAAAAGGCACACTGCAACGTCGGTTGGATGGTGATTACCGACCTGATCGCAATTCCCTAAGAACTTTCCAAGAAATGCTAGCTCAAAAGCTAGAATCGAACTCGACTAATAAGATTGTTTAAGGCTGGTCGCTTTTCAAGAATACCATGCGTTCCGCTGGTTTAGTAAGTTTTGACACCCTGAGTTTCTGCTGAGACTCTATGTCTTCTTGACACACGGCCGGCATCTCATAGCGGCAATTAAACCCAGTGCATGCCTACGGACCATGAGATCTGATGGTTTCATCGAGCATTGGAAATAAAACATGCAACCGGCATGGGAATTTTTCTGAAGCTGTTTTACCTCATCTGAGATACCGATAAGAGCCCTGAATGTGCGCGAAACAATCTGTAAATTCGACTGCGCGCCTATTCATTATCAGCAGTGGAATCTTGTACGCTGGGTTTGGTACTTTCAAGCCCGATTCGGCATCAGTTCCACTCATAGCTATTCCGGCAAACGTACCGTGGCCTATTTCGGCGGATCCACTACCTGAAGCGAAGAGCCTCAAAGAACCCTAATCTTTAGGTCACCGTAAAGCACCTTCTGCAATTCTATTTAAAGATGAGGAGACAGGACGAGTCAGTGAATTTCTCTTGTGCACTAGTACATGGATACGAGTACGCATACTGACGAGCGGGCCTCACCGCGAAGCCGATCATGTGCTTCTGGGAAAATTTTATTCACCGATCCACGTGTGAGAAATATTACTAGGAAGGAAAATTTTAGGTTTTGTTCACGAAGGCCTGATTTTCCGAGCAACTCCCCTCTTCACTGAGAGAATCACTTGTCCTCTCCATCTTAAGGAAGCCTGCGCTAACTACAGGGATATTAGCCTAATCTTGATAGCACCGAAACCAGTGTCGTCTGCCATCCTTCACGGGTTGCACAACACACGTGAAAAGCAAACTCGCGGGTAGCAGGCTGGACTTCTTACTGGTTTTGGATGCATCGCTCAAATATTCACCCTCCGAAAGTTGTTTGAATAGGGTTCTGCCTCCCATAAATCAACGGCCAATATGTTTCTATACATTCTTGCGCGATTGGGCTCCACCGATAGGTCCCCACTGTGACACTGCTTGTTGAGGAATGGAGTGCCTGAAAAGAACATTTCGGTCTTAAATGAGTTCTGCTGTCATACCTCAGGCCAGCTTGTATCTTGTGGCTAGCTTTCGCCACCTTTCGTTCTCTCCAATATAGCACGACAGGGCTGCTTTATTTTCATTTATTTTCAACTTTGTGATAGGGAGTGCCCCTCTGATTTATATGATGGTGGAGCTGAACTCTTCCCAGATTCTATGAAGACTATGGCTATAATAGCATCTTTCTGTGTATGCACTCACTTTATGCATTGTGTTGTATTATATTGTATTGTATTGCATTAGAACTTTGAGTACACAGATCCGTTGGGGATAGTCATTGGTCGTAGGTACCCCTGGAGCATTATTTCAGTGATTGACCTTGTGAGGGAGGATATAACTTGACATTTTAATCAAAAGCCAGTTCCCACGAACCTGCGACACTTTTGGCACCATCATCACAACCGGCTTTTCCGCGATCGAAGGACGTATAAAACCAAAGTTCGTTCCGTTGCGAGGCCTGGTTCCTTAGTGTTAGGGATGTTTCGTGGCTTTCTGCATTCGACCGCCCATGTCTCCGAAGCACTGCTCGAATCTAGTGGGAAAATCAGGTGAGCAATAGGGAGAGTGTGTCGTCATGCTTTGGGTGCAGGCATTTGTCCTCTGACTGAGATGAACACTCTGTGCCGTCTTCAGTGGCTCAGACACGTATTGCATATGCCTGCCCATCGTCTAACATTCCGCGTTATTTTACCACGTGCTTACCAAGGCTGGAAGAAGCGACTTGGCGGACAGGAAGTGACTTCACGTAGATGCATGAGGAAGTTAGCTTTTGTTTATGCATTGGTTGGTGCTTTTGGTCTTTCTGGTTTGGGCCCAAAAGACAACGATTAGTGTTGATTGAAAACGCTGAAAGATGTCTTAGAACCGAAGTCAGTGATTCGAATGCGTTATGGCCTGTTTGCAGAACCCGTTTTCTCTGAAATTAAATAAAATGTGATCAAAAACCACATTATGATTGCGGTGGAATCAGAAAAACATTTTCTGTTCTTTTGCTGTTCTCCGTCCTTGTTGATTTATATTTACATGTCTGCACTTTGACACTGCTAGTCTGCATGCTGGTATAGTAATATATAAATATACCTACGTATATATATATACATTTATATATATATATATACATTTATGGGGATCAGAAAATTTGTGTTAATGGTAACTCTGGTTGCCGTTTATCATGTGGTTCTGACCGCTGAATTTGGCGTTTCAATCGGTACCTTAGATTGCTTCATGACAATAATTTCAGCATGCCAGATTAACTTTGCGCAAAGAAGTAATCACTTTACTTCTGTCCCATTAACTGTTTTCATGAGACGGTAATTTCATATGAGGTGGCTTTTGAATTTTCTGCGGTGAAATAAACTGACATTCATGATTCACATGGACGGCTTTATTTGGTTTTACTCTATAGTTAACAATGAAATTCATTTCAACAATATTTAATAAGCCTTCTTTTGGAGCGGAAATGGTCGAGATCGATGGTTTGTCGGAGAATAATACAAGATATCACATGTGTTGTCTGAAAGTCGAGATGAAAGTGAACAAAGAAAACAAGCGGTTTTGTTTATAAAATTTTTACTTCCTGTTTTCAGTAACTTTAGGCTGATCTGTGGATCCTTGTTGTTATTGCCTTCATCCTTACTGTAATTGGTATGTTCAGACTGATCACGCCGTGTATTCGACTGCTCTTAGTGCATACAGTTTGCTGTGTTTTAGGTGACAGTTGCCAATGTTCTGGTGTCCTATTTGGACTTGATCCGATACTGAAAACTCTTCCTGCCTGGTTTCGATTCGCCCAGTGCCTCCGACGATATCGAGATATGGAGGTGAAGAAACCTACTCCTCACGTGGTAAATGCAGGAAAGTACTCCACAACGTTCTTTGTGACTGCGAGCTCCGTATGGCTCCAACTATCACCAAGTAGGTCACACGCAATTTCTTGCTTTCCATTCGAATTCAGTAGAGAAAAGTTGCAGCCCAAACGCAGTAACTTCTTTGCAACACTGGGGTTAATTTACCCTTATTACCATTTTCAGGAGTGCCTATAGTAATTAGTTTATATTTCCCATTATTTATTGTCTACACTTATGGCTTTCCTCTTTATGTGGCGTTGTTTAGGCGCTTTGGTCGGAAATAGTTCTGCCTCTGTGTGTTCCAATCATTCATCTTTAAAATCCCACCAATGGTTTGCATGAACATAAGTTTTCCATGAACTAGCATCGGTACACTTAAAGCCCGTCAAAAGGATTTGCGCCCAATCTAAACAGATCGTTCTATCGTTCTTTTGAAACCGTGAATCGGTGGAGGTCGGTTGATTCTACTTGAATTATTTCGAATGACCACAACCTTGGTTAGTTTACTTGGATATTTCAAGGCAATTCTGTTCTTTGCAATAGAAATATTATTTCATTAACATACGAAAATATAATCGTCCTGCTACTGTTTGTAATAATAGTAGGACAGTTTTATTCCAAAACTAAGGCAATGTTAACTTGATTCTTGTGTTCATTTGAATCGTTTTCCGTTCTCGTGTCTATATTCATTGGAGATCTTGCTGCTGAATTTGCATTAAGTCCACGGGATATATTTGCATGCTTGCCATGGTAAGTAGTTCAAGTGAACCTGCTTTTTTGACGATCAGCATCAGTGATCCGAACGCTAAACCTCAGGATCCGTCCTCCTCCCAGATTCTCTACATCAAACTAGGTTTCCTCATAACAACGGTCAGTCAGTCAACGTACCATTGGTACCTTTCTTTACCCTAATACATACTAACTTTCAGGACCAAATGATGTATGGAGTGTATCGAAAAATCGATGCGCCACATATTGGTTTTAATTGTGAATGATAATGTCAATAATAACGTTGTTGGTAGATGTAATGCCCCAACGTTTCGACTACCGTGGGTAGTCTTTCTCAAGGCAATTTTTACAATCAAATGCATTTAATGACGCAGTATGAATATTGCTGAAGTAGACCACTACGCTGGAATATCAGATTTTCTCTCAAAAGACTTAATCTTGTCACAATATAAAAGAGATTGCGAATGGGAACGGAACATTCATCTATGCAAGAATAATCCTAACACAGTGTTAATCTGGAGAATTCTGGAGATTCAGATGATAATAGACATTACCAAACAAGAATCTGTTGAGAATAGTGGTTATTGGCTGCAGAACCCTGAAATACAACCGTGTAAAAGGCTAGTATGGAAAGGAAAATAATCACAGAATGTGCATTGTTTAGTGGCGCACCCTATCGGCAACAAATGTGTATTGCCGCTAGTTGATAGCGAACACAGTGTATTCTCTTCGCGTTAAACAACATCGGCATGTCGAACAGCTGGGACACCATCACGAACAAAACGATGGCCAATAAGCCAGCAAATACTCAATCTCATATATAAAAGATAACAGTTGGCTAATTGATAATAAAACTGAGCTGGGCCAATAAATAAGGATTTCATGTCGGTGTTACGACAGAACATGTAAAACCTTACTGTGTTCGCTATCTGTCATGTAAATCCGTCAATTGTCCGAAATGAATCCAAGGCTATATCATCTGTTCTGTCTTCAGTTTCCATTCATTACGAGTCACAAAAATATTGCCGCCGGTTGGACGTCCGTTCAATTTTGCATCGTATCTGGAAATCTGCGAAGAAATGACAGTTACATATCAGACGTTTGATCTTTCCTAGAAGAGCTCAGAATATTCTTCAACTCGTTTAAACAAATGTACTTTATCATCCGTCACAATCATTTATTCGTCCAGTGCATTAACTGATTACGTTAATTAAGTCGCTGAGGTTATCCAAGTAACCCGTTGTCCAGGCGATTTCTATTCAGATTAATGGTTATTGGCCGAAGAAAATCCAAGGAAAAATTCTTAAATATTATTTAGGCAATCTGCGGAACGAAACTCTCGAGATTGGCAAATGAGACGTCTTTCCGAGCTGCACGAAAACCATTGTGACAGACAAGTTTGCCGCTACTCGCACAACATCAAAGATATTTTGACGAGGCATCTTTATATACGTATATTTTATATCCGGTGTTTTATTCTGAATAGCCCGCATCACTGGCGATATTCGATAAAACGCAGAAATGTTTTATCTCTGACATTTTTCTATTTTTATCACCAGCATTTATTGTCAGTTCTGATGGACCACTTTGTAAGCTGTTCATATCGGCGAAAACCCCCGAATGCCAAAATTAGTGGCTGTGTTTTGAACTCAAAGAGTAACATTCGCAAACAATCTTTGAACCTCTCTCTCTCTCTATATATATACATATATATATATGCATAATGTAAGCGGGATTTGGATGGGTGAACAAAAGTTTCCCGAAAGCACGACCGGTTTCGCAGGTATTGCCGTGCGTCAGGTATGCGTTCCCGATACTCACTCATCCAAACATCCTTATACTTGTGCACCCCGAATTGGTAGATCTCACCAAGACCAATTTGTATTTAAAATATATGCACTATATTCTTAGTACAAGCCGCCATACAAACGAGCATGATACTAACGCAACAACATGTAAACGAAAATTCACAAAGGGGAGACGAAGAGAGGGAAAAAACAATAAACCATAACAAACCAACTACTTTTGCATTTTCACTGTACAAATTTTGTGATATTTTGGTTGATTCCCAATTGGTTTCAAGGAAGATACGAGACCATACAGCATTCCAGCCACTGACATGGGTTCTAAAACATATCTTTCAGCGTTTCCAATCAACACTAATCGTTGTCTCTTGGGCCCCAACCACAAAGACCGAAAGCACCAACCAATGCATAAACAAAAGCTAACTTCCTCATGCATCTACGTGAAGTCACTTCCTGTCCGCCAAGTCGCTTCTTCCAGCCTTGGTAAGCACGTGGTAAAATAACGCGGAATGTTAGACGATGGGCAGGCATATGCAATACGTGTCTGAGCCACTGAAGACGGCACAGAGTGTTTATCTCAGTCAGAGGACAAATGCCTGCACCCAAAGCATGACGACACACTCTCCCTATTGCTCACCTGATTTTCCCACTAGATTCGAGCAGTGCTTCGGAGACATGGGCGGTCGGACACAGAATGTCGCCGGATCCGC
>LUCM01011603.1:114920-149208 GCA_008360955.1 Fasciolopsis buskii | reverse complement strand
CGCCATGCTGAGTGACGAATGCACAGGCATTCACCGCTCATTCAAACCGCTCGTGACTGAGGTGTGTAGGCATCGGTATGCAGTTTCTGACCACCATCAAAATACAAGGTAACCTTCCTTCCAAGCGCTTGTGAGAAGCCGGTGCCGCCTGCAACTCAACTGCTTCTTCGTGATCTGTTAGAAGCAATGACAAATAAGCATCAAAAATTAGCCTCGGAGCCTGGTCAACAACTTGGGGTGGTGTTTGGGGAGGAATTGCACATCAGGAATTGCGAAGCAGAGCCAGCTTTCGCAAACTGCAACACCTAGATGGCGTCACACAGGACATAATCTGTACATTTCGAGAAAAACACAATTTGGGCGAGCAAGCTCGTTTGAGTGATTCGTACTCAAATTGCCATTTACGTCACTCATACACTTTTGGAGAAAAAGATCACTTTAGGATTGAATGATTAGTCAAATAAGAAAAAATGGATGGCAATTTCCTCAAGCGAAGGGTGTACACTGCCATAGTTTCCTAGTGTTCTTCAATGTCCGAAATCTCTTTTCCCTGGATGGAATTCAACTCCACAGTCTGAAAGCCCAAATGAAGAGTTCTGTAGAACATTTTTTAAGACAAAATTGGATAGAAATGGAGATATGCGGCAGCCGTGCTGTACTCCAGTGGATACGACGAAGGGTGGTGAAAATTAGCCATAAACCTTAATCCGACCTGAGGTATGACGGTGTAACTCTTTTAGGATCGACACATACTTCTCAGACACTACATTTTTCAAGAAACAATACCAAAGTGCAGATCAATCAACAGAGTCAAAGGCTGCACGAATGTCCAAGAACATGATGGCCGTTGGCTTTTGGAAAGTGGAACGATGCTCTTGTTGTCATAGAATGGAGATATTTGATAGACTCATTCATAACCAGTGCGACACAGTCTGTTCCTCATGAGATTGGCCTTCACACCTGTTGTACAACCTGCAAAGACTGACGGAGAGGATGTTCCCGAAGTACCAGTTCTTCGAGACCAAAACGTGAACTTCTCTGACCATTTCCGTTCCTTCATTTTTAAATAGAACTAGAGGAAGCGCATCTGAGGCGCCGGTTTTTATTTCCATTACCGATCTGTCCTACTTTGCTGTTCATGGGCATAGTCTTTACGGTGTCTGAGCTACAGTGGCTTCATAGTATCGCCACAGCCTAGTGGGAAATTTCTGTCAGCAACTCTGAACTAGTTCTCAAACTACTAAATCAGAAAGACCAGTTATTGAAGTCTGCACTGAATTCGACTGGTTTATCTTTATTAGGGTTTTTATTCCACGTACCCAAAGATATAATTATTCGGCTGTTGTCCAGGGTGGATACCGGTTGAAAAATGGATTAAGGCGACTAGTCCATGAGCGGTAAGATTCCACAAAATCCTTAACCAAACTCGAACAGCCCGGATTCTACTGTCGGATGCAGCAGTGGGAACTAAAGCATTTCGGCACGAAGTTAAAAGGTAATCGAAAACCAAATATAAGTGACTCATTGATCGGCGAAGGAGCGTAGCAGTTAGTCTTAGACTCTCGCGCATTTATAATCGTTTTCGAGCAGTCCAGATGATTCTGAATCCTCGTTATTACTATTTATTATTTAGATGCATATCTGATTCTAAGTTTATGACATCCGTATTCCACGCAAGTTCCGCCAGTTCTGGTGACATTAGCGATGCACGTGCACAGTTGTTGAAGCTGTTCTTCGTTTATAGAGTTGCCATTGACTTCAATCTTGACCTGGAAACTATACGTCTGTTTTCCACTTGATCTCTTTTAGTCTGACTCTCGATCTTAGAAGGTTGACATTCGGCATGATAAGTTTGATCCGTCCAGTTGTGTGCCGTTGTTTTTATTTCGATTATATGAATAATGTGTGATTCGTTCCGCAGACAGATCCGTATAAATGACTCAGATTTGTGATCATGATTGTGTATGACTTGAATTCCGATCCTCTCAGTTAGTCGAATTGTTTGATTCTTAATCTAGTGTGCATTTGATCCAATTCGATGTGTATATTGATTGAATTAATTAAAATAAATACCAGGCTTCTAAAACCTCTCCTTGTAGTCGCTTGCTCCAGGATGTCAACGTTATCCAGATTGAATCTGTTTCTTCGTGGACGAATAAGAGAGAGAGAGAGAATGAGAAAGAGTGGGTCATGTCTTGTAGTTAGTTTGTGCTGGTACATCCGAGTAACCACTTTTCTCCCGATTCGATCCATGTAGCATTTGTTACATTCCATGCAATGGACTTTGGATAAGGTGTTTGTTCCTCTCAACGTTTTCAGTTGCTCTTTTAGTTTTGATATGAGTCTTCTCAAAGTTTGTAACCGTCTGTGAGCAGTTGCCGTTCTTCGAGCTTGGAGTAGTCTTATGGTTTATTCAAATACATTTTTTAAGTATGACAGAATGATTCTTCTGTTTGACTCTTCCCTTCTTTTCGTTTCCTTGTCCATTGCACGCACGGTTTTCCATACGAAGTTCCTTGGATAACCATCTTTTCCAAGCTTCTTGAATGGGTAGCTTTCTTTTTGCCTTCTAAGTCCTCCTGTGTTGCAGTGAGTTTTGGCTCTATTGACTGAGATTCGGATGCATAACCATTTGTGATTGTTTGTGGTTGCTATGACAGTATAATATCTGATCTGTATGAGTTTGTTTGCAATATACCCTTGTCTCCCGTTTGCCGTTGGTGTTCTTTTTAACCAACACGTACACGTAGCCTTTCATTTTTCCCTGACTCCATGGTGAAGTTGATGTCTTTGAATATCTTGTTGATTATTTTATGTTTGAGCGGTTAATAATGACGAAGGTATCGTCCACCTATCTGACCCAAAGTTTTAGCTGGATCTTGGTAGTGCGATGTTATCCAGGACTTGCATTACCGCTTCAGCAAGAAATCCCGATATAGGAAGCCCATTGGTGTTCCTCTAATTTGTTCACACTTGTCACCGTCAAGTTTGAAGCACGTATATAGGCATATTTATAGTGAACCATAAGTTTTTTGTGCCCCCAGTGGTTAGTCCGGGTAATGTTCTTGTGGGAGTTCTTTACTTATTTTATTTGCTAAATCCAGGTCAATTGAAGCAAACAGCGCGGTAACATCAAATGTGACCATCGCTTCGTCTTCTTCCAGAGTGGCGTCTGTTAGCTTTTCCAAGAACTGATGAGCATTGGACAAGCGGTTGTTTGGTCTACTTATCAGTAGTTTCCGATGTCTGCAAAGCTCTTCAAATAACTTGCCTGTTGCGGTCCCAGGAAGGGAGATGATGGGTCTGAGTTAAGTGCCTTTTTTGTGAACCTTTGGCAATCCGTAAAATTTTGCAACCTTTGAGTAAATAGTGCCCCAATCCGGACTTGTTTGTCTGTAACGGTTGTTTGGTTTACTAACATCAAACTGCACCGATATTTACGGACTGTTGAGAACAATCTCTCAATTAGTGAAAATTCATTATCAAATCGATCCGTGACCCACTTTTGCTTCAGTACGTTCATTCTTTTTTTGCAGCACGTTCTTTGCGGCAGAATATTTCAAAGTTATTGCGTTTTCTAGGTCATAAAAAGTTCTATGAGGAGCACTGCTGGCATTTTTGTGCTCATGATAAAAATACCTGACATTTTTCCGGCTCAAGCATTAGCAAAGGTAAATTGATTTCACCATTTTCAGCACTTTTTCTTATTCCAACCTTCTAAACAGGTGTTCCAGCTCTAGTCTTTTTGACTATATCTTATGTGGCAAATTCGACGTACACATACTCGTGGGATATATTGATGGATTGGGGGTTGATGGAATGTCACTCGGACAATAAACTTCTCCGAGACGAGTTGGTGTACCGATACAAGGCATACTATTATGTGGCCATCGCAGAAGATTTGGTCCTACGGTTTACATGGATTATCCGGCTGGCCGTGCAGCAAACACAACCGGAGCACTATGAGTTAACACTGACTATTCTATACGTCGCTGAGGTGATTCGGTAAGCATCCACGGCACGCCTAACAAAAACATTGATGGGCTTAGTCCCCCATGCACTTCTTCCTCGACGCAACGAACCTGTTTCTTCACATGTCATATCTCAAAGTTTTATTGATATCCAAATCTGACTATCCCGCTCACGAAAGTATGGTTGATTGTCAATGTCAAACGGTTGATGTGGGCTCGACGTCAAATTCTTGAAAAACTGTACTTTGAACCATAAAACTATTTTACATATTACTTCCTCCCAACCGGTTCCAGATGAAGATCGACCTATTATTATTGGGTAGCAGATGTTAAATATTTTCTCACTTGGCATAACTTTGCACGTTTGCTATCTTCTCAGGAGGACCATATTGTTACGTTGTCCATGTGCAGGAGATTACATTCTGCTCTTGAAGAACTCGAGTCCACCTGCTGTGAGGCTGCTTATATAACATCTTGATGTAGATAAATTTTCAGAGCGAACAAACTAAGCATATGACTACCACTATGGAGGAGTGCAAAAATATATCCATATGCATTTTGGTAAATTATTGAAAGAGAAAAAGAGTGCACAAATGGTACCGTTGGAAGTGAGCTATGCGATCGCTTGTCATCTGTTTGCGATCTACGCGTGAATGAACAAAGTAAGCAGTAATAATTTTTCTCATATATATATATATATAGGTACGAGAACGTGAAAGCCTAAATGTGGAGCGAGTTGACGAATGAGATTAAGTGTCAGACTGCTGCGAAAACAGAATGACTAGTGTTGGATGGCACACTGCCTTAAAATCTATCACACGTATCAAAATGTTCTTGAACAATGAAATTCCCAAATGTATCTCTGTTAAACCTGCTACAGCGTGCAAGGAGTTTGAGCGGTTTGACGATAGGAACAAAATCCTCTTTCAAGCCGGGAATGAATTTAGGAAGCGCTAGAGCCAGATAGTGAAAATCCATGAAGTACCAAATCGAAGAACGGGTGTTTATGGGTTTCTGAGATTTTCTTAGTTTAACAGGCACATTTAATATGCTTCATCCAGGAAAGTTAGTGAGCCAGATCACTGCGTAGGTAGTGCACAGATAGGCTTTTCGGATGTATTCCTTATTAGTTATCAGTGGTTGGAGGTGATTGAGGAAAGGTGGATTCCGGGAACTACGCTGAAGACCAAATACGACATTAACACATATTTGGGAACATCAAGTGATCGGGAATGAGAACAAGATCAATTGGTCTGTTCATTTAGACTATTTTGCCGTTACCAAGACCACTTTGCGGGACACCCAAAGACAATGTCATCAGCATATTAGCTATCAATGAACCTGGGGAAAATAGAAGGCCGTTAACGTAAGGAGAAAAAAAGAAACGAGAATTGATTGGTCTCTGTGTAAATGGAAAGAGCAAATACTTATTCTTGCGGAGTGAAATGAACTGGGTAAGGTCGCAAAACTAGTCACGGAAAACGTTCGAAATATTTGGGTCAGTGCCATTTTTATGGTGGGCCTGAATACAGCCGAGAAAAGCAAGCTTTACTATGCGGGATCTATCATTAAATAAAGAAGCGATTGATTAGTCAATATAGCTTACATTATCAAGTGTTAACACCAAAGGTTTGTGCGCAAACTGCACAGGGTTATGAATTTGAATGATTGAAAAATAAGTTCTGAAATGCTTGCAAAAGATTTGAAGAGTTGACAATGAATGGATACTTGCCACATCCTCTCCTAGGAATTAGTTCTTTTCTAACAGACCTCCAGCAGAGGGGAGTGGTTCCGGCTGCACGGGAAATACTAGAAGGAATTTTCAATGGGATGACATGGTGAGACGCATGTTTGTGTGGTAAGAACTCAAGTAAGTCAGGTTTACAAAAGTTTTCGCTTCCTAATTTGAGTAGTGTTCTCGGGACTAAGTGTTCCGAATTTGGGGTTAGCTCATTAGAAGCCGTAGGTGAAGAGGGGACCGGAAAATGGCCAGAACTGTTTCAAGATAGACGGTTGGGTTCTTGGAAGTCAGGATTCGATTTTAGTTTGAAGTAGCATGTTGTTTTCAAGACTATTCACATCCCGCCTCAGTTTTTCTACCAAGCCGAGTGTCCCTGCACAGTGCATTCAGCCGTCTGATGTAAATTTCTGTGGTGGTAGTGAGTCAATTAAAGATGCACCACCAACCGTTCTTATATCCCTTTTCTTTTGTTCGGTGCATTTGTTTTAAGTAGGGAAACAACGGTTTGTCATGGACACAATATGTCCCAGTGGGGCAACTGATGTGACGGCAGATAGTAGGAATATTGGGATAAATAATGGAGGGGGGAGATGGAAAAGTCAATGGAGCCTGCAAGATCGCTCAGCATATTCACGTTCTCCCGGAAGCAACTGCGCCTGGTCACAATGTGAGTATGAAATACGGTAGGGGTTAGCAGATTACTCCTACAGTAAAGTCCAGTTAACTAAAACTAGATCAAAAGCATGGGTAAGCAAAGAGAACTATGAAAGATTGAGAGAAGTTTCGAAGATGTTAAAGTCACCAGCGATAACGCACAAATAATGGTCAATGCAAGCAAGGAAATACGTGAATAACCCGTGAATTGTCTGAAATCCTGCACTTAGGTATCCGAAATAATGCGAATATTGGCAAAAACTGTGCCGAGAGGCACATGGAAGTACGACTAGTTCCAGAACCGTTAGCATGGTATCTGAAACAAGATGGTTTAGAACTATTGCGACAGACATGCTTCATGACACTACACTCTCTAACCCTCAAATTTCAAGTGTGTTCGCCTCTAAGAACATCCTGCTCATCGAAGGGAATCATCAACACCATGGAATCAACTTTTTCGCAGAAGAATCGCCTCAACATTCTGGGAGGCCAAATGAACTATCTCGCCAGTGTTCCTCAAAAGGACCGCACAATAACATAAAAAGTGGGTAGTGTAGCATTCTGTCCAATGATTGGGAGTTGAGAGCAACTTTCCATCCGGCTCGATGCTTTAGTGGATGCCCATAAACCTTCGGAAGCAATCGTTGAGCTCGACTTCTATCCTTATGTCCAGTATCACGAGACTCAACCCAATGCGCGAACAACCTTTGGAAATTCAAAGGGCGCCAGTGTAGGAAAACACTTGTCTCTCAGGATAACTAGAAAATAACGGTGACGGACAAATAAATAAAATTGGAGTAGCACAAACTCAGATGCTCCATGTGCTGAGGCAAAGTCATTGCTTACATCACGTGATTCTGTTGCGGTAAACCCAGCGTTATCTCATCTCTTCTAGTAATATAGACTGATTAGGCGTTCAGCATAACCCCGGATTTTCTCACCCAAGAGACGCAACAATCACTAGCCTTCGTATTTTCCTCTTGTATAACCTTCGTTCAGCTCGTACTTACCATTCGATGTCTCCTTATTTGGCAAAATTTCTGTTTGTCAGTTTATGATTGGAGACATCAGTACTTATTCGGTAGTGCCTTGGTCTGATTTTTATTTTTGTCTCACAAGAGGAATGATTTTTACAACGGATGGACACCAATCAGTCTGAACTATTTCCGCCCTCATGCAGGATTTTCCCTTCACCTGTGCCCGCCAGTCTGCATCGGAACCAACCATTTACCCGCATTCTTTCTGTACGATTTATGCAGAGTAATCTAGGGAAATCTTTTACTGCACAGTCTTTTTCATTCGTAAACATTTGTATGTTCCGGAATTTAACTGGAACTGTTGTTTTGCGGTAGCCTTTTCTTTATTTGCCTACAAACTCATGATAATGGTGCCAAAAGCTGTCCCCATCTGATAAAACCTGATGTCGTCCATATTGGTGGTTTGTTTTCCAATCTAGTCCTGGGTAAAGACAAAACAAAATACTGTGTAGAGATGTAAAAGTCTCATAGACCGACTATGACTACATTTGAGTTGATATTATCACCTTTCTTCATCAACGAGTCGATTCTCTTCCTCAGTATCAAATTGGAGCTCTCTTTTGCTCCTATTCACTGAAATTTTTTTCATAGATGGCTTAACTATTATTGACTGTTCTTCTTCTCTATGTCATTTTCCATATTATTCTGGAATTGTACCAAAAGTATTCGGAAACATCATGCAACTGGCTTATCAAGATCTCGTTTGCATAGGTCTGAAACGTGATCCATCGCACTTGAGCACATTTGTGCGTGCGCAATGCAAGGTGCACTAATTAACGGTGTACTGCTTTGCAATTTGAGAGCAAGTCTCATAAAAGAGCAGCATATTTTCACCCGATTCCGACTATTTTTCATATAAATCCCAATAATTTCGACGCCGGAAAATCGGTATGTAATCGGTTATTAAATATTTAGAGAACACTATAAGCACCAGCCTTTGGTCATCCCTACATATTCATTTGTGCTTTGATAAACTGCGGTGGTCGTCTCCGACCTCATAACCAGTCATTTTTCAATACGTTTGCCAACACTTTCTTCCAGTCCTTCTTTGATTCCTCATATTGTTTCCCGACTTTCAAAGCAAGATTTTTAAGACTAACGCCGTGCTTTCACGATAATCATCAGAGTTTACTCCGTTGTTGTTAAGGGCCTAACTTCTGTGCTTGTCTGTAAACACACTGTATCTTTCATTAAGTTTACCTACAAGATATTTTTAAACAGCACTAGCTCACTGCGTACTGCATTGATCTCTTGCATACCACTACAAGGACACGATGTAACTTTTGGTTTATCACATCATACACTAGCCTTCCTAAAACTATTGTTCCATATTTACCTCACGTATTAACGACAAAAGATCGGGTATTCATATGGTAGCCTTTTCCAGGCAATATGAGTGTATTTCACTCTGTTCCGACGGTAGTCTGGTGAAACCAACGGAGTACCTAACTTTGGACGCTAAAGGTTTAGTAGAACAAAAATGAAAAGATACCACCAACCGAATTCGAAAACTAATTGTCTCTTTATGGTTTCCTTATTGGTCAGTACCCACAGAAGGTGGAACACAAGAGGATTTTATAAGTTAATTTTGAAAGAAAGCTAACGAAATTGAAATCTGGTCAATAACTGAGAGCGACAAAGAAATAAGTCGATTTGTAAAGCATGGATTTGTTTATGTAATAATTCGTGGTGCAGAAATGAGCAAAGTACAGTATGATAATTGACGAGTTCGCTCGAAGCATAGTGTTGGCCGAGTTTTAGTCCTATCTTCGTGCGTTTTGTTCTTTCCCCTAGGGTTTCATTTCCACTAACTACTTCATTTATAAATTTTCACCTCATTTTCGTACCTCTGGTACAGTGTCCTTGGTTGATCTTTTTTAATGAAATGTAGGCGTTTATTTCTACGAAACTCCATTCCAACGCAAATACAAATGACTTCATGTATTATACCAACGCCCTATTCATTTTGAAAACAATGTCTGATTCGTGTTGCTTTGACTTAACAGCAGCGTACCAACCCATCACCGATGGAGCTGCAAGTCCAAAGTGAGCTTTTGGGTCCAACTTGGCGACTGATAGATTATCAACTATTTGCCGCACGGCACAAGAAATGTACCCAATGAGAAAAGTCTTACCTGTGGAACCATGCGTAAACACCAAGCGGTTTTTCGTTAATGTGATCTTATTTTATGGACTCCATTCGGAGGTACCAAGTCACTCGCCACAAAGGCCCAAATCAGTCGTAATATCCTGTTGTGCTTATGATTATTCGCAGCCCATTTGATCCAGGCGATTTTAAACAGACTAGAAAAGATTGACTAAAACAACATTGGATACGGGTGAATGGCGCCATTAATCTTAGTCTCAACAACTAAACTAATGGAACAATGGGGTGCTATATATATATATATATATGGAGAGAGAAAGAGCACTTAGAAGGAAAGTTTGCGGCATTCTTTGTAGTCAACCTTTCCCCTGCAGGCTTTCGGCTGCTTGAACCAATCACGTCATCGATTTGAAATTTGAATTTAACAAGATATGCATCACCATGGCAACACGATTCTTGTGATCGCATTGAGGGAAGCACAGCTTTATGTGATCGAACACGTAGGGGATAGAATAACGATGGAATTAATAGCAAAAATGGAGGATCTGCCACATGCTAAATCCGTTATGTTCTACACGGCTGTTTCATGAACGCAGTTCCCCTGTACAGCTTATTCTGTCTGTGTTATTTTGTTGGCACCACCATTAACTATGGGATGCTGGCTTGCTCGAACATCGATTAGTTAAATGTGAAACTGAGTCTTTGAGATAACCAAAACAGAAATTTGCTTTGGTAGTTCACCCTACTGTCGTGTGTCCTAGCCTTTTTCCAAAAATGACCGATATTAGTCAGCTTATGTCAATGGTGGGTTTTATGCTGCTCATTCTGCGATTTTTTTCAGTTGCATTCGGTTTTAGTTTTTGTGATAATTTTCTCCTGTTGCTGTGTGCTACCCCGTATTTCTCTCCGTCGAATCTGCTTTTAGTAATACTCACCCATGTATTGAATTATAATAAGTAATCCTCTCTGGTTTTTTTTCATTCACATTTTTTGTTTGCTTGTACTAGCCGATTTATTTGGAATTTTTTTCGACTGGAAAACGAACACTTGAATAACTGTGGTGAATTCCGTGCAGTTCGTGATATATTCATCACTCCATTGCCCAAGCGTCCTCCACGTACATTGTCTACACAACTGTTCTCCATGGGATATGGTGCACAGCAAAAGTCTAACTCCGTTTATCCCGCCAACAATTCTGCTTTATCTCATCAACATCCTATTCATCATCTCATTCATCACCTAAACCATCGTCACCAACCCGAAGTGCACAAATCTAAACCGGATCTGACTTGGACTTCACCCAAAACAGATACACTGAACAAAATCTCATTGCAAGTGGATGCATCCACGTCTCCCAGTGACACTTGGGACAGAAGAACTAACATTTTGGGAGAACAATCTCGGACGCGACGTTTACTCAGCCGTATCGGTGCGGCTACTTCCTTTCATCTGCCTGTAAGAGCACTGATTCACCCTACTCATTACGCCGATAATCACCATCCCCATCATTACCATCACCACATAATGGATAACATGGAATTAACCGAATCTCTACGGTCTACATTGCCTCGGAGTGCTCGAGAGGAGGAAATCGCTTCTCATTCTCCCAGAGGTGGATCTTGCTCAACTATATCCGGACGCAGTAACCGAGGAACTGATTCACCGGGTCAGAAAGTCGGCACCAGGATGCCGATTCAACGTGAGATGGGTAGACCGCAGGGACAGGCAAATTTTTCCTCAAGTCTGCATCAAGTTGCATTACCAAATGATTATGTGAGTTTTTTACATGTACGGTAAAATCTGCTAGTATACAGTTGATTTCTATTGGATTACAGATTTTTTCCTAAACTTAAGCGATTTAAACGCGATGCATCGGATATAACGACTGTGAAATCCTTGGTTGTTTTAGTGTTCAGATTAGTCTTTGACGATAAGGTCTTGGTGATTTTTAGACGCGCAAATTCTGCCACTTACACTCCGTTCGAAAAGTAGATTGTTTGAATCTCGCGTTTCAGTACTTTTTCCCCACATTTTCACATCCATCGGGAACTACAGTCGAGTTCGCAGGCCCTAATGCCCCAGAGAGAAATCGCCTTTGTTCTGTTGTATCATGCTTTGTCTATACCATTTCCTACATTTTTTCGGTGGTTAAACATTACTTCGCCGACTGGACACAAAACCTCTAAAAGATCAAGCTACTTGCAGTTATGTGATTGGTCCCTCGAAATATGGCTCCAATAGGCCTAAAGTACGATGCTGCACATACACGCACACAACGCGCCTCCGCCTTGTTTGATGATAGTGCGTTGCTCAAGGTAGGGCAACGAGAGGAGATTAGGATGATTTTTTTATAGCAGCTGACCATGATTGGGTAGACTCTCGCGGCGAACAAACACGCCGACCGACAGGTCGACATAGCTCGCCACTGGACCGTCACAGGAGGGCATAATGTTGCATACGAGATCAAGTGGCGCATGCCGTTTGATTCGGGGTCACGGCAAGAAACTGGGGTCTGTTATGAGTTTAATTAATTAATAACATAAAACCGAGGTTTATTGTGTATCGTTGCCTCATTCTTTGTTAGCCTGTCACAGATCTTAGCAAACATCAGTCAGCAGGGCTAGGCTGTGTTCCTGTCTCATAGTTATTGGAAAGCTAGGGATCGCAATCAAAAAAACAATAGTTAAGAATAGAGGTGATATGGCAGCCTTTTCTAGGTCTTTTAACACCAACTGACTAACAGTTGGTATCGAGTCAAATCGGTTTGTAATGAGGGAAGAATCAGTGATTTTCTCACCCACTAGTGACGATTGTATTTTCCGAATCTTTCTGACGTTTAATCGAATTTCAGCCAGCAGTTTGCCTCTCAGATTATGCTCCTGAAACATCGAAAATAAAGCTAGTTTTTAGTCTCATTCTTCTGTGAGTAAATAATCAGTATCTCGACCGTCAATAAATATGGATGACGGGAAGGTGTGATGATACGTGAATATGTTAACCGTAGCCTCTACCTGTTTTATTGTCCAGTGCATGCTTTCTGTAATGTGCCCATGCCAATGGTGCTCTGAGTTTTCTCAATAGCCAAATTCATTTGCGAGGGTAAGCCTAATTCACGTGTTCTGACGTAATGGAGAGAAAATAAAGACTAGTTCTCTCGTACATCAACTTCTACGTTCCTGCCCCTAAGCGATGTGATCATCTATATTGCGTTTTTTGCGGCAAACGTAATGTCGTTCATTGTTTGTTACCGGTTCCAGACGCGACTCAGTCAATTCAATTTGGTTAGATCCTGTATATTTACCTGAAGAAATAAACTGCTCGTGAACAACGTAACTTAAGTGAGAAGGGCCAAGCTCAAACAGCTATCAGGCGATCACAGAGGCTTTGTTTTTGCCAAAGAATCTACTCATTGGAGGCTTCTGATTGTTTACAGAATAAAGCGTTATTCAAGCATTTGATCCAATGCTTGATGAGGGTAAACATGAACTAAACAGATGCTTTGTTACATCTATTTGAGATTCACCAGGAGATTAGAAAAGTTTGCGCAATATCCGAGTAAAGCAAACGAGGTTGCTGTTGTCATCTTCGTAAAACTTACGAACACTACAGAAGACTAGCTGTTTTTGAACGAGACGCACTTAGGGGAACAATTTGGTCTGGATTCCTGCAGTTCAGGAAACAGATGGTTGGTGATCCTCTGCTCTGACTATTTCTCCTTCCTTGTCAGTGCAAACTTCAGCAGTTTGAATCACCGGTGCGCTACCTGCCATGTATGTTGTTTTAGTGTGCAGTAGACTCAAATCGTCGGCGTCGAAATTAGCTACAAATGATGGAGCTTCTTATAAGATAACCGACCCTTCTATGGTTCTTCACTCAACTCCTTTTTGACATCAGTTTAGCACTAAATCCGAAATGTGTTCATTGATGTCTAGTCTGATCGGAAACTTACTCATTAGAAAGCCAAAATTGACCCCTTTACAAACATCAAACATTACTCCTCTGGTTTAATGAGTTATTCCCTGTTCCTCTTTGTCGTGACAGCCCGGGTTTCTCCTGAGTCGTTTTGTGTTGAAACACGCCAGTTCATCGCTAGTGGTAGGGGAAAATCGAGGCACGGCTTTTGGTAAGACGCTAATGCCTCACAGGACTAATTGATGGGCGTAAAATCGTGCGATCTCGTTTCCGCAATTGTTTCATCCCATCATAGTCCCCGGTAGGTGGGTAGTAATTGTTTATGATGCTGTCTTTGAAGTTAACGATTTGCTCAACTACAATTAACGGCAGTGGCTCGTACGCTGCGCGTATCACTGTGAAGCACAAATTCACTATTCTCCCACATAAGCTTCTTCCACGGCTGTCCGAGTATGCATTTTATGGACTGCTTTGATAGACCCACCCTCTTCATTTGAGATCCGTAAGGAATGTCAAGCCGTGGATCGTTGCACAACACTGAATTTTTATGGCCTTCACAGAGCTGTATTTAAAGGCGCAATGTTACTTTCTAAAGAAATTCGGGTTTTGTTGTTGTTGTTTTTTTGCGGAGGGGATCGACCATCTTCTCCATCTTTAGCAATGACTCACTTGGTGACTGCATCATCCATAGAGGTATATTCCTTTTTTAAATGGCTTAGAAGATACTAGTATTCACCATTCTGTGTGACGCGCGTGATGGCCAGACTCACGAGTAGTAAGCTGAATTTAGGGTCAGTGATCGGCTTTTGCGGTCTCCAACAGAGTTTGACAGGATTATCTTCTACCTCCCATTTTGCCGTAAGGGTTATTCTACAATAAGGTTTTACCGACCTAACAGACAGTGAACTCTGTCTGCTTCCAGAAAACAGAGTTTTCAATCTACATAATTTCTGGTTGGTCGACAGCAAGAAATTCGACGTCCGTTGGTTGGTTTGTTAACCAAGGTATCCAGATGAGATATGTTTTCCCCTTCAAAAATCAAGATAATTCCCTTAGACTGAAACATGCTTATGCCTTGGTCTACCCATTTTTGGTAAGCGTTTTGAAATAACCGATAAATTTAGCTACTTTGCTTGCCTGGTTACAGCTGGTGTTGAGGACAAGGTCGGATCCAGAATTGTAGAAACCATAATTGTTCTTTTGAGCATATTTCTGGAACCACCGTCATATCTGGTTTTCACTCAAGGGATGAGTTCGCGATTTCATGGCTAGTAGTTTTCTACTATAATTTTGCAAAGCCTGGCTCCTTTGATTAGAGGTCACTTGGCGGCTGTTTGTGTTCAACCTCTAGAAATTTCGAAGAGGTATTCGAATTTGGTGGAGCTGTAGAGTTATCAGTGACCAGTTGTTTTTTATTGGATGCTTATACTCGCCCTACACCAAGGTGTTTCAGACTCGTCTCCCCATTATCTACCTTTCTGCGTTCTTCATATTTTGGACAAGGCTGAAAGCAGCGATGTGGCGGCCAGGCTTTGATTGGGCATGGGCCATGAAGGTAGCTTCGGCTTTCAGCTAGGCTGGCCTTTTCTGTTTTGTTGGTTACGGCCCGAGAGGCGAGAAGTATCGTTGCGTGCAGGCGCTGAGAGATACGGGTCAGAACCAAAGCCACTGGTGCCAACTTTATGAGGCCTGTCAACTGAGAATTGGTTTCCAGTAAACAAGTAAAAGCATTCAAAAGGTATTCAACCGTTTTAAGGGAAGATGGCAGAACTGTTGTGCTCTTTTTCTTGTCTGTTAACCGTTCTCTCCCTTGCCTTCCCTTGTGAAACAGTTTTTTTTGTGTCGTTATGTTGGCATAATCCTTGTTCTAAAGTCATTCGTGTACATGAAGATTATGCTATCATGCAGTATACGCAGACAGTACCCTTGTGAAAGTTAATTTTCGTCGGGTATTTTCCTTGAATACGGAAATTCGATTTTTAGATATCAGTTTGATAAATTGTTGATCATATGCATCCGTAGACTCGAGGTAGCAGACGTTATGCGATGAAATACCATTTTACTTATATAGAATGTAGTCACGAAAAGATTTTCTACCAGCTCTCTTGCACACCGGTGAAATAAAAAGCCTTTCACTCAGTACCTTTTCTAATGGATTACTTTTTTTTCATAAATTCTCCATGTTTTGCCGTCTATTTGAAAATATTATGTCGTGTTCTCTTTATCTAAAACTGAAGTTCATTTTAAATCTCATCTAATCAGATTGATGGCCAAGGTCATGTTCAAGCCCCATCGTCTACACATTCCATACCAGTGGTACGCGTGGTTCGTTCGCTCTCACAGAACGATTTGGAGAATTGCACCCGCACTGATATTTATGAAGTTCCAAAAACTATGCTGGAGTCTTCTTGTGAAACAATCAGCACCGTGGATCTGAATGCTGGCGTTCTTTATCCGACCGAGACTGCTGTTACTTTACTCAGTCACGACGGCGATAGGGTCGGCGGCAGTAGTCTTTCAATGAATGCATATACTGCATTATCACCATCAACGGGTCACCGACCGCGGTTCACTACTACTTCCTACAGTTCGCTGGAGTCACCAGACGCGGATGATTCCCATTTGTTGCCCACTGGGCAGTACGCCAAAAGTCCCTTAAATTATCCAACAGTGGTCTCAGCGCATGACGTCGGTTGTCAGTCCGCAGAAGTTATTCGAAGCGAATTGGCGCCTGCCAGACCGGATTTTCCTCGAATTATACCGTAATTTGATGATTTTTTGTTTCTTGTGCATCTGTCTACTTGGGTTTTATTCAGTCATATTTGTAACAAACAAATAAACTTCGGCAAACCAGAAGCAAACACGTAAAGCCATAATCAAAAGTAATCGATTGTAAATTTTCGCAACCAATACACACTAGAAAACTTCAAAGGAGTGCGATAAAATGATCGTTTTGAGAACATTTATCATGCTATTGAGTTCTGACCGTCCGTGGTGTCGAATCCTAAGCCGGAGGTGGTCAGGTCAGGGATCTGCCGGTAACCTTGATGGAAGACGGCAACTCATTATCGTCCAGCTTGTTATCACACCTGACCTAGTGACACCTTATGTGGTTTCACCCCACTCCAAGTTTTAGGCTCAAGGTTGCCAGTCCCTCTTCCCCTCGTGTAGTGGGCCATAGTGGCTACGGGACTCGTCTCTTCCGTTGTACTCATCCATTATGTAATAAAAAATGAATCCCTGGACCGCTGCATTATAGGCCTCCCTAATGCACTGCATTGTGACTGTTAACAACCTCGAATTCCAAGTAAGTGAGCGCCAAGTCGACTAGGAATGCGCCACAAGTGTATCAGACAAACACAAAAGACAGCATGACCCACTTCGGATTATCCGAACAGTGTGCAGCCGGTCGATGGTTCATTAAAACAATTCCCTTATAGGGATGGAGTAAAAAATATACTTTCATAAGTACGAAACAAGGTTCCGATGAAAACTAGGTTTGAATGTAGCTGGAACAGTTGACAACTTCGTTTTCAGAAAACGTTGCAGCCCACCGGTTCTTCCATAACCACGAACAATGTTTCTCAGAGCAATTTGACATTCACATAATCCTGGGTAGAAGTTACGAAGGTATTGTCGTAATTCATACAACAAGCATCATATGAACACTTTCTCCGACAGGTAGCACTATAAAGAACAACATGTATCAGTTTGTATTCAGCGCGAGGTTGTGTAAATTTTTGATAACGAGTCTAATGCGCAGATATGACTGTAACTTAGTCGATATCTCATTTTAGCCACCTTATGTATGCTTTAACTATGGCGCTTTGTAAGCCTGCTAAGGAAGAGAAAGTGCGATTTATTTGCATTTACTGCAAAGTTCCAGCATTAATAGACACTGATAATCGATGAGCTTGTCAGCATCTAGCGCCTCCGGTATAAGATTGCTTTTTACTTTATGCGCCAAGAAGTTTTAGAATTTCTGTCAGTACCCACTGCTTAATTAATTCATGGAATTATCACGTTAGAATATCGTGTATATCTTCGATGACAGCGACATTCAGGCTGTGATATGTTTTTACATGAAACTCTCTAGACCTAAAGGTAGGTTCAGCCGGTTTACGCCGAGATGGAAGAAAACCGCTTCACACACAATGTATATTTATTAGATTCTCGTGAAGTTCAATGCGACAGTTATTTTGGAGGCACTCATTTACCTATATTTTCTGTTCTAGAATTAAGAGAATATCTCCATCACAAAGATAAAATTTCCCTTGTCCATTGTAGATTTTATTTCAATCTGTTGAGAAGGTTCTTCCTTTTTTATTCTTGTAAGACTGGCGAACATGGATATAGGAAAGTGGGACAACTTTTTCGAATTAACGTGCTCCCCATCCGCTGACACTTGATGTATTTAAGTGATTTTTCTCTTGGACAATGATGCACGAAATACCAATAATAATCTTTCTCGGGATTAGTGAAGAAAATTTTATCTTGATATCTCAACAGGAATATTAATAATGGTGATCGATTTGGGAATTGCTTGATTTCCTGCATACAAGACGTGCGCTTGGCGTAGTTTATTTGTTCACTAGTGTACGGCGGATACGCTTAAACGCAAGTTTAAATTCACCGAGGTGTTTTAATCAGCTCATTTTCCCCTGACTGGCAGATGATTTCATGGTTTCCAGCTTATGGCTTCACTGTTACGATAACGTTACTGCTTACCATATGGCGCTAGAATGACCTTGATGCAATATTAACTCTAATGTCAGTCAGGATTCTTCCTAAATGGATATCCTCCTGTTCACATTAGATCCAAGTTATAATTAAACAGGTACCTTCAGTTTGCAAACATGAGTAGACTATTTGATAAAATGAGCGCTTCTCTTAGACGTGAGCACTTTTTACCATCCATCAATACAAACTAGGGTAAATCCTAACGCCCATTCAAGCGAGGATATGAAATTTTCGCACTCCACTATGATTTCGTTTTTCATGTTCAGATGAGCCTTCTTTGACAGTTCGTGTTACTCATGTTCAACTGGCCTTACCACAGTCTATAAACAGATATAAAAAGATAAACCTGTAAATAAATTCATAATATTTGCTCATAAATTATACGTCGTAGTTACTAAAACCTTCAGCGTTAGTAAGGAAAATTCTTGAATGCATCACAGTCAGCAATGCCTGTAATTCAATTGACATTACGAGACTTATGTTCTTTTAATCTCACTAAGTAGAGAGCAGTCATAAAAACCCAACATGCTGAAATGAGACAGGTAAGTTTAGTCGAGGAATATAGGATTTGACCGATGAAAGAACTATACAAAATGTCAGAACGACTGATGCAAAAAGCGAACGGTATCTCTCCAAGCTTTGGATACAGAAAATGCTGAAAAACTAAATTTAATTCACCGTTATCGAGGTGTTGGAGTTAAAATGTACTTTAGCTAACCAAAGCGAAAATAAGTTAAGGGGCGTTTCTGTTCTGTGAATTATTTTACACTAATTACCAGAAACGTCGTACTTATTCACCAAAACACCCTCTGTAATGTTTCATTGTTTTCGAGTGATGCTTTTGTAGCAAGTGCTTGATTATACCATCAATGTAAATCATGGAATTATTTACCTTTTGCTTCAAAGTCCTTTTTATATTTCGGTCTCATCTTTTTGATTACTTCTTTTTATAGCTGCTTTCTTTAAAGACATGGAGATTAGTTGTTAACCCTGTCTTAAATGGGAATGTTATTCAAACCCAATGATCCTTTTGAAACATATAGCCAAGGAGTGACGGGATCGGTCAAGTTGTTGGAGATGGGACTAGGTTGCACGTGATAAAGTTGAAATGTATCGATAATCCGGTTTGTAAGATACGGATTTAGAAAATGAAACATGAATCATAAGTAATATTGCAGATTGATATAGGTGTGTACACCAATCATCAGTCCATGTACGTAGTAGAACGCGCTTGACTAGTAAAGCAAACAGAAAATGCAGACGGCAATTGTAATGAAATGAAAAGACGAAATACCTGTGGTCCCGGTGGATGCTGGGTGGTTGAAGATTAGTGTTCAAATCAGGGTAAAAAAGCTTTTTGATGCTGTTAACAAGCATATGATGAGAGAAGAAAAATTCCTGTGAAACAAACCACCGGTTTTGGTCATATTTCCGCTTAGATGAAGTTTGTCATTTTGCTTGACAAACGATAACTACGACGGCGTTAGTTGTGAGGCGAGGTAAGGCCATTTATTGAATTCTTTGCCGTAAGTTTTCACTCAAACTAAATGTTCTACGTCGCTTTTGCTTTCGTCATAGAATCGAACACAAGCCTTCAGTGGATGAGGGAGATGCATGAGCTGGTTTGAACTACTGACCTCAAAATTTTTGATTCAGTCGGACATGCCCGGGAGCATATATGGTGCTCACAATCGTTTTTCGCACACATCTATTGGAGGCTTGACATTCTTCCGGTGGATGTCTCATGGGCCAAACAGACGGGACGGCAACGTCGCGCTCTATTACATGACGCATAATCTTTGCAAAACTGTATTATCCATTTTCGAGCCACCCAGCCAGAGAGGGGTTATTTTTATGCAGATTTTTCATCAGTTATACCATTCACACTTATATGTGCATATGATTCCATTTTCTACACCTATCCGATCACCGTTGGGATCCCCGAACTTATACACCTGTACATGAGTGTGTATTTTGTATTTTGGGGTGAAATGATTTCCGTCTTCATTGCCAGTCTACGTCTCGCAGAGAAATATGAGTTATTTGGCGTTCATTTTGTCTCCGGTCTTTCGCGTGATTCTGTAAATTTTGCTGGCGCGCGAAAGCTAAGACCAATTCACTGTACCGACTATACACACAAAATGACACGATGCCTTTTGGTCTATCAGGTGTTTTTTAATTTTTCTGCCTTTTGTCTTATTCTCTTTTTCTCTGAATTTGGAACCAGAGATTTCAGTGGTTTTGGGAGTTTGGTCATTCGTGCAAGTGCACAGTTGTAAAAAATTAATTAAATATGCCATTGGGGAGTTTCCAGATTTTTCGACTTCATATTCGGAGTTTTTAAGGTCTGATTCGTGAACTGAGAGCATAAGCAAACCGGACTGAGTTATCCACGATTTTGTTTTATTTTGCTTTGGATTTCGGTGTTAACTGAATTCCCACGAAAGAGACGAATCGCTCGGTCACAAACGGCACGGCTAGGTATCGATGCAGACATTACGTTCAGGATAAAGGAATTGAATTAATCATGTATACATTTATTCCTAGTGTCCTTGGCTTAATTTGAGATTATAATGCAGTCGCTTTTTGATTGTTTCCAAAGGTAACTATATTGTTAAAGGTAATTCATTGTCAGAGGCGAATCGATGTTTTGAAATCAATTAATGGAAATTAAGCGTCATACCAGTAACCACCATTGGATGATTAAGGACAGCCGCGATCGTCTAGGACGAAACATGTTAACATGTTAAGCTTGCTCCAACAATAGGTCACACTAAAAGAATGGGGAGCTGGAAAAACGTTAAGTCGATTTTGTGGGGAATCCGGAAACGGCAGGAAAATCCCCATTCCAGGTCACATTGCCAATGATCAAATGGTAGATTCACATCAGCTAGTCAGTTGAGTGCCAGTTTTTTGCGGTATGTGCATACCGTTTAAATTTCCAATAATGATGGGTGCAAACTAACCGAGGATAATCACCGTCAGTCGAGTTAGGCCAGTCACATTTACAGTAGAGAGATAATGGTGTTTGTCATTAGCTTCGCTGGCTCCCAGTAGACTGTGAGCACAATTTATACTCAAACAATTCACTTTATATATATACATATATATATATATGTATATATATATATCGGTAATTCCCAAAGTGATTAAGAATGAGAATCATGTCACAGTGAATTATTTTGGAACCCTTTCAATTTCTGATTCAGCGTCTTGTCAGATGTTCTGGTAGATGTGCACTTTCCATCAATTAAGCTCTTCTATAATCCCTTTTGACTTGACATATTAGTGAAACCACTAATCAGAATTAAAGTGCTCTCCCGTCAAATCATACTCCCTTCCAACAGATAGTTAGCTGCCTTGCCATATGGCCTCACTCCTCCCTCGAGGCTGTATTCTAATCTCGAAATGGGAATCAGTATAAGTACCGCTGATTCACGCCTTTGTGCGAATAACGATTCACTGTTTCACATGATCGATTTCCAGTTCTACTTGTATTGATTGTAAAACTTGCCCTGAGAAGGGCTACCCACGGTAGTCGAAAGGTTGGCACATTGCATCTACCAACAACGCTGTTACTAACATTACATCATTCACAATTAGAACCAATGCATGGCGCATTGATTTTTCGATATACTCCTTACGTCATTTGGTCCTAAATCTGTTTTTATTGAATTGATATTGCACTGTGTGATTGGGGATTAGATAGCTTAGTATGTTCCAGATTGGAGATGCGGGACAGGCCCAATGGGAATTTATAAGGTCTAATTGTTTTATCATCACCATTGCTTGATCTTTCCTTTCCTGGATGTTGTCAATGAATATTTGTATATTTTTCATCTAATCAATCCAGCCATTCACTTCCGTTCCTGTGTAGTCAAAATTCTTGCTAGTCAGTTATTTCGGGACCTGACTCACCTGTTCGCAATCCCACAACATGCCGAGTGATCTTCACTTTGAGCGTCACATAAGCTCAAACAAACAACTGTTTCATCATACTACAGATTTCCGGTTGATGTGTTTCACTTTCATGATCCCAGCTTTTGTAAAGTATGTTGTTGTAGTTGTCTTTCCAGATAGCAGTGCTTCTAACTGACCATACGGAGTTTCTCAGGTTAGATTTTTTTCTTTTGGTGGCCGGCATGAAATGACTGATTTTAAGACCAATTAAAGCTGCGGTATGAAAAATAAGTTATTGGCATAGAGGGGTAGGGTGTGTGAAGCCAAATATCATCGCAAATACTCGGGGTTCAGTGGAAGAGCCTAAGAATCCGCTTGCCTTGTAACCATGCGCTAAAGGCTCCGCAGTCATTCTGCCCATGTCCCAATCCAAAAATTCCTAGCGGTAAGTGAATCTTGATTTCCCATGATGAATCCTTTCCTGAACAGTAGAGCAGGCATTGGGGCAGCGATCTTAGAAGGGGTTGCGTAACCCACCTGAAAATTAGGGAAACAGGAAAAACCAACATCAGCTGAAGCTCAGTCAGCGTATAAGCCCGCATGAATACTTAAGGGAACCAATACAACGTTGTACAAGATATACGCTACAAGAGCTCTAACGCACTGCTTGTGTAGATCAAGGGTGATTATTTTTTAAGGATGGCTGGTCGTACACGTTATCGAATAGATCTTGATAACAATAACCTGATTGGAAATATGGAAAAGGATTTTGAATTCCAGGTTGAGAAGACTGTTGAAGGAAGATGCTATTCACTCACTAATTCTAAATTACTAAATACTTCGATGGTCGCGAATTCCAAAAAATTGTCTGCCCAGATGTAGCACTACAGACGTAATCTTACGTACATTAAACGGTGGTGAACTCATGTAGATTTTGAATGCGTTGTGCGACTGACAGTCTGCATCTGCTATTACTTCCGACAAGGCATGAAGTTGCTGAGTTGATTGAAAGTTTATTCATATAATTTATATCGGCAGTTGATTGACAGCATGTGAAAGTAATGACCTCTACAAAGTTTCCGCATTTTATTGCTTATCACTCTGCCGAAAAAAAGGAAACAGAATGTTTCATGAACAGGCCATTTTCCAAATGATTCATCGTGCAGCATCACCCCTGTGGTTGCAACTGAAGTGAAGTAATCTGAGCATACAGCTGTCTCTTCCTCGTTTAGAATCATTGTCGACTAGAATTTGGGGCGTTGTTGTTTATGAAAACTTCCCGGATGGTCTATTGACTATGATGGAAATTTCAGTACTGTTCATACAAATTCCGAATCAAAGGCAGAGCACAGTGGAAGGACACATCGGCGAACCAGGTGAAGTAACTATGCCAGATGGCCGCGGTTTTCAATTGGTGCGCTGAACAATTGTACTACAGTGCAAATCATTTTATAAAGAAGTTAAGTCCATCCTTACTCACATTAAGCGTTTTCCTATAGTCCCAAAGGATGGAAGTCACCCACTTCGACGGAGATTCAGTCCACGAACGGATCTCATCAAGCGCTTTAGTACCGCCAATGTCGCATCAGCTGAGTTGTGATGTCCAGGACGAGTGCCTCAGGCCCTCCAAAAGCTTTCATATTGGTTATCAACACAAATTATATAGGCATACTATACCCTTGGCGATAAAGTTTTCTTTTGGGGAGTTTGGGGGTGCATTCCACTGAATCAACCGGTGTCCATTAGCACAACTGGTGGTCACTAGGGTGTCCAGTTCATTTCATCTGACACAGTTCAGCCGTGCCCAAAAGTATTCCGGTCTTGATTGTTGTCTCACAGGATGGGATCCGTAAGTAGTATATGCTGAAAATAGTCAGGTTCCATTTACGCGACAGTGCGGTAAATGTGATCTGTTTCTCAGCTACGGAGCTTTAGTAGTTTCAGACAAACAAGAACAAGATTGCTTAATGGCTAATGTATAACACCAATGCACTTGGTTTTGTCTTCATTTTTATTCCCTTTAGGACTATTCAATAATTCGAAAAAATCTCGGTTTGTTACAGTCGAAGTAACTACAAATGGTCACAAATCGCCGAGAATTTCACATGAAATTTGGCCAACTAAATGACTTGCTAAAAGGAATTTGATGACAGTAGGCGTTGCAATATTGTGCTTTCGTTGTTAGCTTTTTTTCGTTAGTTCACAACCGATTTACGGTTATGAAATGGACTTTACCGAATACCAACTTCGTTTGGTTATTACTTCATCGTTTTTATTTCACGTTAGGTGATTTGCAGTGTGTGGCAAGTCTCACGGTTAAAACATAGTGTAAAAGAAATGTGGCCGGACATTCACATAAAGGCCAGCTCATTGATAATAGTTGTATAGAGAAATATCAAAAGTGAATGAAAAAACAGCGGAATAGGGTAGTACGAAGAGTGGCAGACCTGAGAATGAAAAAGGTAAAAGAAAGCAGTGCATAACCTCAGAACAGGAACTTGGTGCAGGTGCTTGGACACGAACTCTGGATAGATGGGCGATGCAATGAAACTGAGGAAGTATGAGCTAAGGGGGATAGTCTAAGTTGGTGTAGTGCGCACCTGGACAGCGATCTTCGAAGGGATTTTTGGTAAATCTGAAACACAGAAACAGAAGCTAACGTGACCCCAACCCCATTGAGCGAATCTGCCGGCATCAACACTTATGCAGCTGAACCAATCCAGTGGTTTAAAGGCTGCATGCTACAATATCAACGTTATGTAAGGGCTTATGAAGCAAAAGCCCAGGGAAGTCATAGTGATTAATGGTTGAATATTATGCACGCTTTAGACAACAGACGTATGAACCCAATCGATAGGAGAGTGGGGAGTGGACAGCTCCCCGCCATACAAGCGACTGCAGCGCGGGTGATGATTTAGGAGTTGTGAAACAGAAGGTACCTCGGTGCGAAGAAAAGTCCTGCGTGGGACAGAAAATCAGCTTTGTGTTTAATAGACGACATCCGTGAGGAACCATATTTTGGGATATTTATTTAGCATGTATACTCGATCGTGAATCATCGTGCCGAGAATGTGCACGATAGTTAATGATATTTGCATTTCTTCTTCCGCAGTATGGTCGTCTGGTTTAGTCCTTTGGATATCCGGAATCATCTACGTTGAAATCACTTGTTCAATTATTGATAGCCTAACTCTGACCGTTTTTGCACCACATTTCTGTTTCTTTTCACCATCAGTTCATCCAAAGTATTTTTCACTTGCTTTTATTAATAGTCACTGAAATTTTCGGCTTTTAACGAAATGAGATCACATCCCACTGTTTTATTTTCAATGACCTTAAGTATTCGTATTTCATGAGGTTTTGGTCACTGAGGATGGTGGGTAAATTTCAAGAGTTTTAGCACCATTGTCATTGTGTGTGCAGTTACTTTATCAACCCACAATGCTTTCATGAGTTTCTACTCGCCGAGCTTGGTGCTTAGAGCGCAAACGTTTCATCACCAGTTAGGGATTATGAAGTGGACTCACGATAACAGGGGGAAGGCAACTGAGTATCGAGTGTGGAAATAGAAATAATGATGTTAATGGAGGTACACAGGTAGGTCATTAACGCATTCAGTCAAAACAATTCACGGGAGAACACAGTATTAAGGGTCGACGTTTTCTGAGAGCGCTTTCCACAGCGCGACCGGGCCTTTGGCTAAGTGACTTGAGGCGATTACCTTGCACCACAATTGACAAACTAGTGTCACTGGCAGAACGAATACGGTAGAAGACAGTAGTCAATTAGATATGACCTTTCCTAGAGGCGGTGAAGTGTAGCAGGTACACCTTGCGGGGAAATGGAATCCAGGAGCCAAACGGAGTTCCCATGGTCGAAAATGTGGGGCAACTGTCGGCGGTCGAATTATTATTTTTTCTTCCTTTGAGCTAGCGGCGAATACTGCCTGGCGAGAACTCGCCCACTGCAGATGTTGCGTTGCACGCCCTGCCTGAATCCGAGGCCAGCAGGTGGGTTTGATGAAAACCGCATATCAAGTCCCGTTACCATATAGTGCGGCTTCTATCCGGTCAACATCTAAAATGTGGCCATTTTCGCCGGCAAACACCGCGGAATTACCGAATCCCATTGATCAACCCTCTTGTGGCTTATATGAGTCTTCAGCAAAGTTTTTCGAGTGCGGTTTGCGCGCTCGATTAAACCATTCCTCTGTAGATGATAGGGTCTGGTACGCGTCTTCTGAATCCCCAGAATTTGGCACAGCTCCCTCAGCATCACGTTTTCAAAGGCGGGGCCGTGGTCCGAAATTGGCTAGTAAGGAACGCTCTAATGACCAGTCTAATCGGTAAATATGACTTTAGCAAAGGACATTGCGTCAGGCCAACGAAACGGAATTACGTCACACTATGTCGTTAAATGGTCGATCATGACGTGGAAGTAACAGTTGACTGCCTCGTTTACCAACAGTGGCCCCATTAGGTCGATTTGGACGATTTTGTCAGAAGATCCAGATTGCAGGGCCACACGAATTGGAGGCAAAATCTTTCCAATGCATGAATGACAGTAATCCACCACATCCTGATGCATGTGACTCCACCAGAAGTGGTGTCTGGCGGCGTCCAACATTCCATTTTGGACGGGTTGTCCCAGTTCGTTGTTCAAGCCGTAAAGGGTAGTGTCCACGGCACTTGGGGTAACCACTATCAGGCGAAGGTAGCTCGAGCAATTCTGGAGGAACAGAACACCATTCACCAGCCTCATTTGCGGCCACAATGTCCCTGTACACCGGGCGACACAGCTGGATTCAGCCACGTCAGCTGCAGTTAGTCAGGGCAGTTCGCGAAGAAGGCTGTCGTAAATCAAGCACAAAACGGGGTCGGTCGACTGAATGTTGGGCCACTCGCAAAACTCACGTGCTTTCAACGACATCGTTAATACCAACATAAAGGACAGCCGTCGTGGGTACGAATGGGGGTGGCGTGACAGTGCATCCGAATTCCCATGTCTCTCTCCAGCTCAGTGCTTACAGTCAAAATGATACTCCTGTACCACCTCTTGTCAACGGGAAATCTGACTCGCCGGATCGTGAAACGACAGAATTGACACAAAGGACTTAGAGTCCGTCCGAACAAGGGACCTCCACCCTTGCAAATAAGAGTGGAAATGTTGAACCGTATAGATGAGAACCCGCATTCCCTTAAGTGCGGTGTATGATTTCCTCTCAGCGACCAGAACCCCATGAAAACCAACAACCTGAGGTACGAACAAAACAGATTTTCAAATCCACTGAAACTTCACAATGTTTTCTAAAAATGAGAAATTAATCGTACAAGTAACAATCGCTACATTGGGGGGAATATTTCGAGTAGCCCCTACGAAGGTGCAAATCGTAATACGTTCTAACAAAGTAAAAGTTGGCCCTTCTTTGTGCTTTTTTCCAGGTTAAGAAGCCATACTAACTTTCAGCTTACTGCCCTCTACGACAATGGGCAAGTTCTTGGCTATCAAAATTGACGGTATGCAAGAAGCTCATATACAAAAATTCACCTACCTCATCCGAGTAATCCCACATTCAAATCCAGCTGGATATATCTGAATTTACGAGTTCCAGAGGGACAAATGTTGGTATTGTCATAAATAATAGAAGTAAGACGTGTTGCGAGATACCAGAAGAAATTCTGCTTGGTTTACTAAAATGCTCTTTTTTATACAAGCTAAATGGTCTCGATTTCGGTAGTTATTTTGTGAGTATATTTTGGTGAGACCTTACAAACAACTAAGATTGGTTACTTTCGGAAATTACGCATTCTGCGTGCCACTAACCATATGGTTTATGTGACATTAAAGGTAAACGTGAATAGCAAAGGTCGACGTCATGGGATGTGGCATATAGCAGCATTCAGTCAGTCCTACTCGTCTGAATAATGGGAAGAATATTGTTATATACTATTACCGGCGCTTATTCCTGATTAGTGAGACAATAAAACGTCTTGATTTTCGAAAGGCTACGTAGGTTTACCCGTGTCCCACCAAGTTGAGTATGCACTACAAATATTGTGGTTCCGTTGAAGATTATCAATCTTATCTGTCTAACGGTTTAGCCTTCAAAAACCTACTGATATACGGTAAGTTGTAAATATATTTATCTTTCACCTCTTGTTAGACTGGAAATCCGTTTGGACTAACAAGCTGAAATAGCTACCACATCTACGCTACTTTCGGAATTTTGGTAATTCTTTATATTCTGATCACCTGCCGGTTTTCTCTGGGTACCAGCGAGCAAAATGGTGCATGCCTCTCTTCGAGGCGGTTTCGGAACATATCACAGGTTAGAGAACGAAGTCTAGTGACCGCGGACCTGCACCAAGATTTGTCAACACAATTTCATCAGTGATCATCAGGAACATCTGATCTCCAGTGAAACGTCCTTTAAAGCTGAATGCATATTCATCCGCAACCAACATCAATGTTACAAACAGTGGTCGCGGTGCCTTCACTGTGTATACTACCTGAGCTTGATTGACAAGGCCGGCCCGATAATGAATTGGTACAAACACAGCATCAGTTACTGTATTGTGCCTCAGTCGGCGAATGCAACTTAGACAATTTGGGCTAAGAAGAATAAGGACTGTCGTTGATTACAGTGGTTCAAATCATGGCTCAGAATGAAATCAATGAGTTGAGTGCAGAACACTGTAATTGAATAGCATACAAGTGAGAAAAACTAAACCATGCATGGAATGTAACGAAGGAGAAACACTGTTGCCGCTATCATTCTTGTGCGCGCATCCTTTAATTTCTTATGACATCTGCAACTATTAATTTTTTAGCTATATATACACATGTGTACTAAGTATTATCGGGATGAGAAGGCAGTAATTACCTGGAGGTAGACTACTAGTTTCGAATTTGTTGTTGTTTGTCGGTTGTGTCAGCTCTGTAATCTACGGTCTCTTAATCAAAGCCACTGAACTCCTCGAACAAGAATCTCACTTGTAGCCTTTTAATTATGCATAGTTCCTTTTCTAAAGAGAGTACTGGAGGACCAAAAAGGTAAGCGTTGACAGTTCTTTGTCAATTAGCAATAACGAAATCTGGGAATGAAGGAGAATATCGCTAGAACAAATGATAAATATAAGCCAGATATATGTATATAAACTAATGCCGCCCTTTCGTTCTGACTGGACGACGGTAAAGAATAAAGGCGCGATTTTCGGTGAATTTGAATCTCCACTTAGTACTCATATTTTCAAGGGTCCGAATGATTTCGTTATATTTAGTGGTGTTGCGCAATAATAGGGTCTTTTCTTGACATAATTCAACGAAAAGTACAACCCTGAATTACAATATGAAATACAGCTGTGATACGACAAGTATAGATGATCAAATAATCCTGAATCTTACGATATCGCCGAAACTACATTAATGACAACCATACATTTGGATTGCTTCAGCCATCTTTTTTTGCCCCAGTGAGCTTTTGCTTCTTCAAATCGGATAGACCTATTGCCCTTTTGTCATAGGCATTTCTAAATTCAGGCGCTAACTTAGGTAGCACTGAAGTGTTCGAAATTATGACCTTGTTGCCGCAGACAAACCGTATTCTGTTATTCTTGAGGTAGATCATACGGAGCGGAGAGGGTCGGTGATAAGAACGATACGGTCAACCTCTGTCAGGTATGCGGATTCGGTAAGACATGGTAGTGGCGTACTGCGCGCAACGCACATGAATGCAACAAACACGAGACTGACCTGCCTGCATAAATGTACAACCGTCATTGATCCATATTTTTGCTGACTGTGAGAAACTAGCTACGAATGCTGAAGGATTAATTAAGTGGTTCCTGTGATTTATATCGGCACTTCTAGAAAAGCAATGCCTATAGGGAGACCCAATGTCTGAGATTGTCTGATTAATTGTCACCAGGATAACATTGTGGGGATTAAAATGGTGTTTCCAGGTGGTTTCATTTGTTTGTAGTCACGATGTTTGCGAGATCTTAGATGTATATATGCATATATATATATATATCACAGTTGTGATTCTTCTGTGGACTCTTCGACGAAGAGCTTCCATGCACACTCCTGATGCTACAGATTCGATTCTGGTGAGAAATATATATATATATGTATATTGTTTTGCTGCGTCATGTATCTTAGCTACTATAATGTCTATCACCGCCCGCGAGGCTCGCTGTCAGGTCACCATAATTCTTAGCCGTTGGCTCTAAGTGCACTGTGGATCTCGTTCGTCTGATTAATGCGTTTGGCCGTTTGTTTACAACGCCATAGATCTTCCAAATCTAGAAAACCTTCTCAAAGTTGACCTACAGTGAACGCTGGATGCAACAGGTCGCGTTAATGTGGCTATTTGATAGGAATTTATTTGGAAAAGACAGTAAGTGAAAACCAAAACTGCAATTCAGTCACTATTACAAGCATGCAGAAAACGTTCGCCTAACAGAAAATATTACTTAGACTGAAGGTATAGGGTTTTATTAGCTACATAACTAAACGATGGCTCAATGACGTTAACTGCAGGGCACGGGTATTTTTAACCACGGCGATTCACAATCCTTATCCAAACCAACATATCTCTTTTTATTTTACTGATAAGTATTCATAACATTCATGGTCGTGAGCAAGGCACTAATATGTAAGATCTTGTATTTCAAATGGTTGATTCGCTATGAACAGAAGCAGAACAGTAAAGTGAAGCTTGGCACTATAGGACAGAAAAACAGAAACTCGCTCATATATACAATTGTATAACTGTGATAATCTCAGCCGAACTTTTGAGCAATTAGTCTTGACAGCAATTCCTCAACATTCAGAACAAAGTCAGTTCCAAACAGGCCATATCAATTGCGGTAAACTAACTAAAGGCACACCAGCCAACCCTCAATGGTGCAGTTTCTGGGTGTTTACAATTCGGAGCTTAGCGGCAAGCCAATCCAACTACTGAATTGCAAAAAACAACTGGTATGTGGTAATGTTGTCAGGAGCTGTCAAAATAAGACTAGCAGTTCTTGTTTGAGAGGATTCAAAGAAATGGATAAAGGAAAATATAGTAAAAATGAATTGGTATGATAAAACAAAGCAGAGTTCAGTTCGGAAAGGGTGGTAAGAAATACTCGAAAGATGCACATTTTTATAATTCCCTATTTGTGGCACCTCTAAAGCTTATTGTGATTGAGTTACTGGAAGAAGTGTGAAATGTAAAGGAAACTATCAAAAATTCATCCGCAGGTCTGAATGTATTGCATCCATTCAGCTGACAACTGCCTCAGACTCGTAAAAGAATTACGAAACTGGAGATTTTGCTATGGATAATTCACCAAGATCTTGCAAAACTAATAGCAATGACACGAGTTTGTACACTGTGCCAGACATAACCGCAGTGCATTCTTCCATGCAAATGATACAGCCAGTAAAATACACAAGTTTTAGTTTATCCTGGCAAATGGTGCTGAAATGTTTACTATAACAAATTATCCTGTTTTTTCTAATTTCCCCAAGGAGGCTTACAATTATTTCACAAGTAAGGCGTTTTGGCTGCAATCGGCAGATAAAATCCTCACAAATCCTGCCCAGCACTTCAAGTGTGAAACATTTGCCAAACTTCGCTGTCCACTCCAGTCCAACCAAAATTTGTGAATTATGTCTAGTTGCATGTGAAACTTGGGGACATAAAATTCTGTAGGATATCGCCCACCCTTTCGTTATTTTTTGCCGAAATGTCAATCGGCGTCGCTCCTCAGTGTGACGTGCATTTTTTCCTCTGTTCACAAGTTTAGGATCCAACCCAACCCAGTTCTATCTTTTTCTGGCCTAAATTCTTTCACGAAATTGACGTACCTAAGTCCCATTTCTTTGAAATGTTTATTGCCTTTGGGACTAGGCTTATAAAGCGCCGATGTTCTGTTTATGCAAAACGTTAGATGTATACAAATGGAGGGTCGCATTAAACGAGCACTAGTTGGTGTGAATGAAGGACGCTAAAAGTCAAGGATGGATCTCAGACAGCCAACGACCAAATTCGGCCTCCATCCCATCGTGTCATCGAAGAAGATAAAAATTGAAAAAGTCCTCCACTGTAGGACGCACTCGTTTGTATGCGGCGTCACATAAGTCTAGATGTAAAATTATTGACGAAGACAAAAGTCTAGTTTCCCACGCAGACAAATATCTAAACAATTCAAAAGATTTATCAGCTTAGGCTAGTTTTCGTCAGCATAGGACATATTACTACTGGGCAAATGAGGATCAACTTCATTCAGTTTTCAGTTCCCTAAATCCTAAGAAGGCCTTATAAAACGACTGTACTGTCTATAAGGTGTCTCTATTATTTCCTCGTGAACTTCCTGAGGATGTTGTGTTTGCAGTCATTCTTCATAAGAGATTCACATTGTTTAATTCTCCCTTTGTGTTACAGCTTACTAACCTAATCCATTTGCTGTTGCTGAACATCTGACTGTCTAATCGTCGCCTTCATAACCATAGTGCATTCGGTTACGCATCTCGTCTGTTTAACTATCTTAAAGGCTGTTCGCCCAACGCAAGTGGGCAGTTCCGCTCAGGTGTAATCCAAACACCAAAACACAGAGTTCAGACAAGCGAATTGCGCGATCTATTCTGAATTACTAAGCCAAATCGCACCAAATGCTCACTGGTTAATGATCACATCATAAAAAAATCAGTATGCTATTTATTGGGATTGAAATTCCTGCTCACATCCAACGCATGCGGACATACATACATGTTGATCAATGTTCGTCTGGTAGAATTTTACGGATTTTTTTAACTCCATAAACACAAAATGATGGTTCACAGGCTTCGTTTGTTAGGTTAGGTGTTGATCTTTGTGGACTCCAAACACCTACACCAATCCATGTGTTCAAGGTCTACTAGACGGCTTTATAGATCTCACCGGTTATTGCCCAATACTTTATTTCACCCAGATGTCCGTTTGTGGATGATTTTATTGACCACTGATCTCCCGGTGATGTAATCGTGGGAAATTTATGGCTAATCTTTTTTGTGAAACCCAACTGGGGTGTGTTGGACCAATGAACGACATAGTCGTCCTGGCGTGATGAAACCATTTTATTATTAACTCCTACTTCACACACTATTAGATGAAAGAAAGAAGCTACAACATGGGATTATGGATTTGGTACTGCAATCTAATTTTATTCATTCGGATTTCCTGCGGCTGATTAAAAACAACACGGTGATTTGTTCCCATTTTTGTCGATTTCGACCCAACACTCAATTAAGTTACATATTCGTTTAGTGAGCATCTATCTTCAGAATCCGGTGATCTGAACTGGAAATCGCTCGGAAATTCGTAATTCTTCTATTTGGATTATCAATCAAGTGGATTTAGTCTTCGTGTCACAATTTGAGGAATTCACTTATCGATTAACTGATTATCTCTCTTGGCACACTTGTCACTTGTGACATACTCAATGTGATCTGTTCGAGACAAATAATGCATTAAAATTTTATTCATATTTACTAATAGTAGACAGGCTATAATTCACACCAAAAGAAATTCAGCACTTATAGTTTTGGCCATTCGTGAATAACATCCGTGTTCAGGGAATGGATGGGGAGTTACGGTTCCAACAGAATTTACCCGAAATTAACTCTAACTGGATAGGCAGAAACGGAGAAGGGAAAAACAGTATGAACGTTATAATTATCACTAACCTTTTACTTCGTTTACTGTATCTCACTGAAAAGACTTTTGCGAACAAAAGCTGATGTCCCATTCCTGTCAAAATCGGTGAGGGTGAAAAGTAGGAAAATCGTTACACTTATCACCTTGTAAAATGTGAAAAAACTGATCGAGGATTGATCAAAGCACATTATGGTAGATTACTCAGGAAGTCGTCCAAACACGGCCACGGCTTGCTAAAATGCGTGCTAAGTATGGGACAGTCGAGTTCCTGTAGACATTTATTCTACAGGGTATAGAACGAAGAGCGAATCATGTTGACATATGAGAGCGACACTTTGAAACATCGTTGTGCACAGGATGCGTGGGATCTGGAAGAATCTTGAGAGCAAGTTTCTCACATGCTGATAAGTGTTGATCACATAGATTGAAGGACAATTCAGTAAGTAGTACGAAGGACACATGGCTAATAAATTGATAGCCCCCCGGCGAAGAAATTTAAAATCTTCTCGAAGAAACCCTAGAAAAATAATAGGAGAACAG